>JAOVVI020013177.1:0-10577 GCA_028571085.2 Nepenthes alata | reverse complement strand
ACTAAAATTATAATTTGAAAAATTGTGCAATAACTCATAGTTTCATTTTTTAATGTAATGAATAAAAAATTAAATGAGAAGAAAAAAAATTGGAATTTTAATTTTAGATCTGAAGAGTAGCTTGATAATGGTTTAAATCCAATTTGTGATTTGGCTACATATCATAATTTTATTATGATATTAGAAAATATCAGATAATATTATGTGTTTATATAATGCAAAAATCTTATAAATAGTTTGTAGTAATCTTCTCTAAACAAGTCACATTTGTCAATACCATATGTAAAAATATAGGTATCAGTGTCGATATCAATCGTTGTCATATCAGTATCGGACGTGTTGATAATATAGATTGATATTTGCTATATCAAAAAAAAAATTTCTTGAAAATCATTGGCTTATATGGCCGTATCAACAGATACGTTAGCTAATATATTGTGATATATTAACAATATGATAATATATCGTAATATTGTGGAGGTATTTGGAAAATTTTAATATTGGTGGGCTCTATATTGGTACATATTAGCTAATAGTTACATCTATCAATATTATTCAATACTCAAAAGAACCACCATAATTCAATAATGGCAGGAATTAGACCCAACCTTTGTTCCCAAATCGGAATCTGCATTATGTCAACCAGTTGACGCCCCATGGGCTCGCCCTCTCACTAAGGAGGATTTCCAAGTTTTGATTGGGGTTGAAAGATTTCGATGCCCAGAAATTTTGTTCCGTCCGAATCTTATTGGAATTGACCAAGCAGGACTAGATGAGATGGTTGGGGTCTCCATGAGGAGGTTTTCCCCCAAAGGCCAAGGTTTTGAGGAAAAGTTAACGACATCGATACTCTTGACCGGCGGCAGTTGTCTTTTCCCTGGAATGAGCGAGCGATTGGAAGCTGGAGTTCGTATGATTCGGCCATGCGGGACCCCTATAAGGGTTATAAGAGCAACAGATCCAATTCTCGATGCATGGCGTGGGGCTTCTGTTTATGCTGCTTCTCTCCGTTTCCGAGATCAAACATTCAGTAAAATGGATTATTATGAAAAGGGTGAAGACTGGCTCCGGCGATACAAGATCAGGTATTCGCCGTGACTATTGTCTTTTTAGAGTGGTATTGTAGGGTATATTTACAGAGCCTACATAAGAGCAAATAGATAGATAGAGATCATGTCGTCACACTTCTGCTCTCAGATTCATAGGATTTGATGATGTCTAATGATACAAACTGTACAGGTAAGTGAGAAATCTTCGAAGGAAATTGTCTTTTTTTACTGATGTTAAATCCTCATGGTCTCCATGTTCTTGCCAGTTATGCGTGTCATTTCATGAATCTAGAACTGAGGTTTTCTTTTCTTTTCTTTTCTATTTCATGAATCATATTTCAACACAGTGCTTGCCTCTGCTTGCAGTATTAGCAGTATGCTTGCTTCCTTGAAGTCAAGGTTCTGTTCGGACTCAGGCGATGAGGGGAGATGCAAAAAATAATAATAGATCTGGTGGTTAAGAAACATGAATTTTCATCATAACTAGTGGGAAGGGTTTGTGCAGCTGCGGCAGGATTTGGGGAAAAAAAAAATTGATCGTGATTTTAAATCCGTTCTATGGTCTCTATAACAAGCTTAGATCCGATGATTTTTCTCCATTTGTGCGACTGCTGCACACATCCTCGACGGTGCGAACCGTCTTTGCATAGGAGAGCTCAGAGTCCATAGGTGCTAGTGCCATGGTTGAAGTGTAGGTTTTAAGTTGCAAATTAGCCAAATGAGTTAGCTTTCTGAAAATAGCTTGAAGGTTTGGCTTGGTAAGACTTGTTTGAATTTGTTTAAGAAAAAAGAGTGACACTTGATCATAGTTTTAAAACTTACTAGATAAAGGAGATAAGCATGGGACTAATTGGACTTTAGATATGTTATTTTACTTTTAATTTTTTATTTATAAATTAAATTTGTATTCACCTCATTCTGTAAAATTAAAACCACCTTTATGAACACACTCAATAACAAAATATATTTTTCTATCTTAGCTCTAAGGGATAAAATTTACTTCAAATATATATTTTGTAAAATTAATATAGAAAAACCAACTTTTTTATTTAACATTTTCGATATGATCCTAAATTTATTAGTTGAGATAACTACAAATTTAATTTTTTTATTAATAAAAAAACAGAGTTGGATGAATGTCACATATTTATAACATTGCTCCTACTTTATAGTAACAATGTATATAATCTGCTGACTTCCTGCAACCCAAAGAGATTTAAAAAAAAAAAACAAAATCCTCATTTTATGCAAACAACCTATTTTGTTGAGACAGTAAGAAAAATTGGGGCAAAAATACCAAAAACTTCTATGTTGAATGCAAAATGTCTTTACAATATAATAATAATGCCTTTACATGACAGTACTTAGCACAAACAAAAATCAAACTAGAACTCTATCAACAAAAGCAAAATTACCAAACCCCTGATAATTATTTTCTGAAGTAAATAATAACTAAGAATGATATGATATTTAGAAATTTTCTCTTACAAATTCTCTTCTATTATCCATACAAAACCCATCACGAATGTGATCTTCATAGTGTAAAAAGAAAATGTATGTCTATTTTGAACAATTTTGTATGCTTGTATAGTTTTTGAATGGTCATGTCTATTTTAATAATCATATCTGTTTGAACAATCACGGCAATTCAAATATATTCCTCCCTTTTGAAAATGCCCAACAGACCCTATACAGCGACCAGTAGTGTTCTTATCAGCAAGAAAGTAAGTGGACAATGTTTTCAGCCCTCAAGTCTCTTCTGGCATTGTGTTCGAGCTGCCTCTGATACGATTGCCAAAACCATCCGAAAAAAGTAATTCCACGTTGTAATCATGCACATAAACCTTGACAAATCAAATATATTTCTCTTGAAGACGATCTCGTAGCTTTTGGCCTGAACCATGACACTTTCCTGAAGCGAGGCTTACAAATCCGGCCAAATTCTACAAACACCCGCAAAAGAGCAACTGCATGGGCAAAAGGATCCGAAGCAAGAGGAGAAATTCAGCTTAGTCGTATGAATACAGACCTTGCATGTCATTGCTCTCCAAAATCTTTACAACAAGGTTTCCCCCGGGCTGCAATAGGCCGTCGTGATCAATGCTATGAAATGAACAGCATAAGCCTTCTGGGTTTTGGGGGAGATCATCTGCATGAGCTACAGCAGCACCACCAACGGCTAAGTCAAGGGCTCGCATCCCCAACTCGGCTGATAAGGCTGCATCTTTGGTCTTGATTCCAGAAACGAGGGGACACATATCTGAAAGTATAACAGAAAAACCTTTCTGCTCCATGGAGCAGATGCAGACCACATTTAAGTGTGAAATTTCAGTTGAATTTGAGAAGCTACTAAAATAGGGAAGTACAATCACTTTTGAACCAGCATTCAGTTCTAGCTAACATCATAATATTGCATTCCAGAAACCTATTCCCAAATCCCACCATCCAAAAATGAAAATCATCTTTTCCAGATTTCAAACATCGGTTTGTAATTTTGAACTTAAGGAATGGAAACAATTGGAGTTTTGGATTGTTACAGTTATTCAGTTAATTATTGGATTTTTTTTTTTGTAAATCAGACAACGCTATGTTTTTTTAAAAAAAATATTTTTGAAGGTTTTCAAAGATATACCTTTTACATGAAGATTTCTACTAGTTTATATTAGGAACAGATAAGTTGCATTCAGAGATATCTATTTAGAGTTTAGATAAGTAATAATTTAGTAAGCTAGATGAGAACTTTTTACTGAGTTGCAATCGTAGTATTTTCAATATGGAATATGAATTAAAATTTCAAACGAAGGTTTTGTTCCTGTTTTGAAGAGGTTCTCTATCATTTTTGGCATTGGAGCTGAAGGTTGACTTGTGCCTCTGTTGTCGCTGCCAACCTGGCTATTCATTGCTGAAGTCGATTAGTTCAACAAATTGAGTTCGTCGAGTTGCAATCCACGCAACTTCCATTGTCACCACACGCCACTAGCACTCTGCTGCTGATCTCTCATCACCACCGCCTCTGCTGTCATTGCCTCCTTGGTAGTTTAAAACCCTTTTTTATTTTTCATTTAAAAAATAAAAAATAAAAGGCTGAAAAAATAAAAAACAGCCGGATATGCAACCCATGATTCGAACCCATGACAACCAACTTCAGTTATACTAAATGTTAAAAGTCCTTTTCACAATTTGAACCCATGACAACCAAATCACACCGCGACAACTCTATTGTTATACTAAAACTTCCCTTTATAAAAATAGCGAAAAAACAGAAACCAAAAACTGCAGAGAAACACAACAGATTGCTTTAATTTTTGTTAGCAACTTAAAGCCCACTATGGATTCCCAGACTCTACCTGAGATAAAATTCTTGGTATCTGAGTTGCAGGAACAGGTTAACGAAATGAATAAATTCTTTAAAAATTACAACACTCAAAAACTGAAAAACTTGACCCTCAATTTAGAATTACAGCTCTTGATTGAAGGCAATCACTTGCCAAAAAGTTTAATTACCTTAATTTTGATAGGTATGATCCTGCTGTTCTGTTTGATTGGTTCATACATGGACGTTCAACTTGTTTATCTAAGACATGCGTGATGATGAAAAACTGAAAGTTAACACCACGTATATTTAGAGATCCCACCAAATTTAAATGGGCTGATTGTGTGTGTGTGTGTGTGTGTGGTATCAAATAAGAAGAACCTGTGACAAATTGGCATCCAACCATTTATGAGAAGACGTTTCACAAGCCATTTTATACAGCTGGTCACAAGCTTAAAATGGATACTGCTGCCAAGGAAAGAGAATATGAACTCAAGTGCTTTTGGTTACAGATCAAGCTAAACAACCGGAAATAGAAGAAGCTGAGAGTGAGAATGAATATGTGGATCCAAAGATTCAAAACATCATGTTTTCCCTCTTGTCAATTTTATGTTTGATGATATAAAGCATAGTTCAATTTTGGCCATTTGTTGCTGAGAAGCCTAAATATCCAGAAATAGAAGAAGCTGAGAGTGAGAATGAATATATGGATTCAAAGATTGAAAACATCATGTTTTCCCTCTGGTCAGTTTTGTGGTATGACAGTAGAAGAAAGCATAGTTCAATTTCAGCCGTTCATTGCAGAGGAGCCTAAGAAGATATGTGATCAATTCCTTTCAACAATGGTTCCTTTTGAAAAACTCAAGGAGGAGTTTTCATGAAGGGGAGAACAATGCAAAATGCAAGGAAAGGAACAATGGGAGTTTTGGATTCCTAAAAGTTAATCTGTTAATTTTAGGCTGGTGTTGTAAATTAGATAACTTTATATTTTATTATTCTCAAAGGGCTTTAAAGATTAATTTTTAAAAAGATTTTTTTATCATTATCTAGGATTAGAAACGTTTGGATTTTGAAATATCTTTCTAGAGTTTTAAGATAATTTAGCATGATGTGCTTGATAATTTTATAAAGGGAATTGCAATTGCTGCTATTTTCAGAGCTGAATATGAATTGAAATTTGGAACGACGGTCTCATTTATGTTTTGAGAAGGTTCCCCATCAGTTTCTCTATGCACTAGGTATTAGGTAAGCCATGAGATGAAGATATATAAGTCTTGTCCTCATACAGATCAAATGCACAATACTACAGGGAAAATCGGATTGTGATTTTGATGATTATAGGGATGAGATTTCTATCTAGAAAATAATTTTTTCCTTTGTTTTATCTATAAATGCATCGAAAAAATTAAGAGAATACAACTGCTTTGATTGGGCATCACATGCTGCTAATCCTGTGTGTAGTGGTGTTTGAAAAAGCGGCTGACCCAATATCCCAAATCAAAACCATTAAACTTGAAAATTAGGGTAACCAACCAGCTCAGTTCGGTTTTGAGTTAGAATTCAACTTGTTTCTTTGGGTTTCAAGTTGGTTTTGGGTTACCAATTTTCAAATTAGCAATTAACTAAACTGAACATATATATATATATATATATCCAAAAAGTAAAAAAGTATATAAATGTCTTATTTTGTTATTTGTAAACATATTTTGCTTGAAAAATGTGTATAATCTTATTGACATTGATGATTAATTGAGTGGAAAAAATTCACAAGGCATTTGTATTTGATAAATGTGAGTGTTTATGGTTGCATGAAACTTATGTTATTAGCCTTTGTTTGTAAAATTATTATTCAAAGTTGTAATTTACATATTAATATATTATACGGATGTTTTTAAATAATGGATTTTATATGTTACATTTTTTAACTTTACTGAAAATGTTATAACGTTTAAAACCAGTTGACTGGTCGAATTGATTCTATTATTGTTCCAATTTTTGCAATTGGTTTGAGTATCAAAAAAAGTTCACAGTTCAGTTAACCAAACCATGAAAATCCCTACCTATTTGCATACATGCACCCTTGATCTTGTTGTTTTTGCTAATTTCTCTCAACATTATCTCCTTCATACCAGTTTATTCTTTGTTTCTCAACTTCAGTTCCAAAGAGCCAAGAATCATGCAAGCCTTAATACAATCTCTGACTTCATTTTTCTCTGCTCAAGTGTTAGTTAGAAACTTTTTCATGCATCTCCAAAACTTCTTTACTTTCTTGCATATACCCAGATTTTTTTGTCATACTTTATTTGTTTGTTATTTTTCCCTAAACTTACAATCACTGAAGGAAAAACAGCGGTCACCCTTCTTCATGTACAGCAGTAAGTCAAGTAGTCAGACTCCATACCATGTAATATTCCTTCAGAAGCACACCAGGAGCTGTCTTCGATTCCATTACGATATAGTTTTAGTGATCACAGGGGTAAAGTATTTCTATTTTCAGTTAGACATTCTAGCTCTTCATATAAAATTGAAAAGAAAACACCAAGGTAGCCTATGGCACCTTCATGGGACACAGATTAGAGATTAGGGTTCTTTTTTAACTTCTAGCATTCATTAACGATAGGAATGGATCAAAAAATTATAAAGGAAAGTATAATAGTAAGGAAAAATGAAAAGGAAAAAAATTTAAAAAAAAATTTCTTTTTGTTTAAATGTTATACTCATATTGGAAAGAAAATAAATTTTCAATAAAAACATTTTCTTTGTTTGGTTAAGAAGAAAAATTAAAGAGAAAAAAATACATGTCTTTTATATAAAAATAAGCACATTTTGGTGACTATTTTCTATGCTAATTTGAATAATTTTTGAGGAAGCAGTGTTTAGACTCATGAACACCTAAATAAGCAGTGAGTAGAGGTGGAGAGGAGGGAGGAGAATTGCCATTTCTAGAGTTGGAAAAATGAGCTATATTTATGCGAGGTGGCTTTTCTAAGAAGAAAGGCAACACATTTGGTTTTTTCCATTATTTTCTCTTGCTTTCCACCGATTTTTAAATTGAAAATCTTTTTTTTAATTTCATTATTTTAATACATATTTTCAATTCTATTTTTTTCCCTTTTAAACTTTCCATGTAATCCACACACACAAAAAAACATTTCCTTCAACTATTTTTTCCTTTCCCTAATACTTTCTTTGATCCTAACAAATCGTAAAAGAAACATAGTCGGACTCTTTCCCCTAGAGTTCAGGCCACCATATTTCCAAATGGACTGGGAAATGCCTTTCCCCATTCCCAGAAGCAAGATTACTTCAGCACGTGGGAGCTGTGCAGATTTATAAAAGGTACTTGCAAATAAGTATAAGAAAATTAGTAGCAAGATACACGCAACTGTTCAACCAAAGAAATGCTAAAAGCTAGAGACGAAGAATGGGTTGCAGCAGAAACAGATCCCCAAATGTTTTTCATTGTAAATTTAAAAACAAAAATCAAACTTCTACCTCATCTTCATTAAAAAAACAAAAAAGAAGTTTTAACAGAGCCTAAGTCAAAAGAGATTTTTTTTTCCACTTCCTTCATCTGTTTTGTCTTTCACTGCTGCGACACTAATCTGTTACTCTATGACATCCTTGCTAGTCACTATGGATATTTTCAGTAGCAGCAGAAACATGACAGCAAATTTGTATGCATGAAATTAATCGAGCACAGACGAATGAAGAGGCAGTAAGAGAACGGGGTAAATTCTGATATATTATTATCGGTCAGCTGCATACATTACAAAGCAATTTGGATAGCCTTGTGTTAATGAAAGCTGTGTAGCCAAGTACTGTCATTAGCAGAAGCGGAGTTACACAAACCAATTATATATTATTGCCCTAAAGGTTGGTGTCTTTTTTTCCATTTTCTATAGAATGCTAAGCAACTATGGTGTTATCTGGATATAAATCTTCTTAAGTTCAATAAGGTCAGCTGTCTTTCAGATAATCATATTTTGGGACCATTAAACCGAACTAACCACAAACTGTTAGCACAGCAGGCAAAGCCGTACAAATCCCTGCCAAAAGAAACCACTAAGGTTGGTTTTCTATAATTTCCACACCCATTGTTTTTGCTTATATAATTTTTCTAAACCTTCTCTACATCAAAAGATGCATTTTATATCTTTCAGCTCAAGGGTCAGATGAGAAACACAAGCACCTGCATGCTACATAATGAACAGCGACGTGATCCTGCTGGTGTTGCTTCATTCACAAATCTGTGAAAGCTTTCAACACAAATGTATGCTTTTTTTGAATATAGAAAAGGAATAAGATAAGAATAGAATAACTATTACAAATGAATGGAATAGAGAAGGAATAGCTACTATGGTGTTTGATTTGCAAAAAGGAATAACTATTGCATCTCTGAACTCATGTTTGGTTTTAGGTTATCCTTGATAAATGGTGATGATAAGTCTTCAGTGAGCTATGGTTGGTGGCGAGGGCTAGTCCACAGGCCTCCAGCAACAATGATCAGCCCACCACATTCGGAAATGGTTGTAAGATCCGTTGGTCAATTTCCAGCAAAAGGTGGCCTATGGTGAGGACCGGTCTACTGATCTCTGATAAAAGCAATGGGAACTTGCTGACTTCATTTCATTGACCAGTGGTTGACAATGGTGACTAGACAACCAGCCTCTTGAACCGGCTTCCAGAAACTATGATTTTGATGGTTGGCCTCCATTGCCCCATCGCGATAACTGACCGCAGCAACTGGGTTGTGGCTTTTCCCACCAAGTGGGAATAAGTAATTCCATACACCATTAATTATGGTTACCACTTTTATGGGAATATTTATTCATCCAAGAAATATCTAATTCCTGCCTAAAAACAAAATAACCAAAGGAACAGTCATTCTACTAAGAATAGACCAGGAATGAAACAATTATCCCCTTGTACAAACCATGCTATGGTATTAAGATAAGGTAATTAACAATCCTATGCAAGATACATTACAATTTTCAAATGCATAAAACCATTTGGGGTCATCACCAAATAGCTTAATCTTTTAGGTTTAGTGCTTTGATTCCTTAATATGATATCAAACCCTTTTCAATCAAGTAGTCTAGAGTTTAAATCCAGTGTACCATCTACTAATCATCTTTTAGTTTATATTACGGAAAAGTTATGTCTTTAGACGACAGTTCAAGTACCAAAGATATTCTTCTAAATGTATACAACCATTTTTGTTCTTTCGCAGAAAGGCTTAACCTTATTGAATGAATTAGCTCTTCGACCACAATCTTCCAAAAAAAATTCCAAAGTGATAAAATATGTCACAATGTTCCAATGTATTAAATGACTAGAAATACCTTAGGGGAGAGAGACCTGACTTGATCTCTGGCAAGGTTCATAACATTCGCACAGACAGTTTGGACCCTTGAATCACAGTGCGTGGAAGGAACCTTTACCTTCTGCTCTGCCAATGAAAATCACCAAATTATAAAAAAATATAGTATTACATCGAGTAAAATAAACAAAGCAAATCCATATAACAGACCCCACATAATCAGACTTAACGCATTGTCATTGTTATTTATAAAAACACACAGAGAACTACTACCAGAGGACATAATATGTTCATATTAAAACGTCAACTAATTAGCAACTAATTGAACATTAATCATTGGGGATTACCTTGAGATCAATGCCTACAACAATCCCACCATTCTTCATAGATCCTAATTCATGACAAGCTACCTAGATTGACATTGTAAAACTTCATAAATTGACAAAATTTCACAGTTTTGGATAGGAGGGTAAGGGAGAAAGGTTGAGACCTGAAGCCAAGCACCAGGAGCACAGCCGAGATCAAGAACATAGGATCCAGGTTTAATCAATTTGTATTTGTCTTGAATTTGAAGTAACTGTCCTTGTATTTTAAATCAGGTCATATACAATAATGGTATGCAGAATGAGTAAAGTTTCTCAAGAGAAGAGATGAGAAGAGAAGACAGACAACCTTGAAGGCAGAACGGGCGACAAAGCCGAGTCGTTGAGCTTCTCTGTAGAAGAAGTCGGGAGCCCCTGCCCCGCTCATCTCCTCCTCCTTCGAGCAACTGGCAAGCTTTGCGCCTTACCTTCAATCCCAACCTAATAAATCAGTATTTCTCACGAGGAGTTGACGAAGAGTCCAAATTTCAATATTAATAAATAAATTATTTATTGAATAAAAATATTTT
>JAOVVI020013175.1:0-11954 GCA_028571085.2 Nepenthes alata | reverse complement strand
AAATTCAATAAATTAATGATAATAATAATATATACAAAATAAAGTAAAAGAGAGATATATGAGCATAATGAGAATGCGTAAATATAAAGTATGATTTAATGTGCTTTCAGAATACAATTGACTTTTTATGTTTTATCCTTCTTCTTTTGGATATGTAAATTTATGCATAATTACTCATCTTTACGGATCAGGGCCAGTAAGCATTACTATCTAAAGGCGTAGAAGATTGAGGAAAGGATCATGATACTCCACATGATTTAAGCTCGTGAGCTCTTATTTTAGACTCAAAGGAGGGGCCATCTACATATCATGTCTGTAGATGAGCCAATAATAATATGCCCCTACATGTACACCCGAGGCTCAGGGGCAGTCATCTTCTTTCCACACTAATATTTTATGGCTTGCCAATAGTATCATCCGCTACAATATGTGGCCAGGATAATCCTTGAGTCACCACTGTAACACTAATGGCAGGCCAAGGGATATTACCCTCCATAACGTAATTTTGTAGTCCTAGTTTCATGATTTCTTAATCTTTGAGGAGAGGTCCACAACATTTCTTTCACAATTTTCTCCATCTAAGAGAATAAATCAATCATATAATAAATTGTAAATATTTTTCCAAATACTTGCACGCTTTTTATCTTTCTTTAGAATTTAAGTCTTCTTATGACTTAATTTACATATACAAATATTATAAATATAGTAAAGAATAGGAATTCTTACCATTGAGAAGAAATTATAACTTTAGAGGCTTTCAGGTAACATTTCTTTCACAATTGGTTAACGAATATAATTTTTAAAATTTACAATTAAACATATGTAAATATATATGCAACTTAATTTAACAACTAAACAATGTGAACATTATGTAAAATTTACCAAATGGGCTCAGATGAACAGTACCTACATATGAATAGTACTCGGTTGTGCATATCAGATGATTCTCAGAATTTTGGGTATCCAATGGGTAAATTACCAAATTCAAGACATAGGTAATCATAATCTCAATTCAATTTATGCACAAAACTTGAAATATATGCTAAAACGAGGTCTGGGCACAGGTTAGGATTCCGATGAATGAAAATCCACATAAAACTACCAAATCAGATATTGAATCAATAAATTAATTTATATAGCATATGAGTAATACTATTCTAGACCTAATTTATGTAAAAATCCTAAAAATCGAAGGCTGAAACCACCTGGACGTGGTGTTAGGGTTTTAGTGCGAAAATCGGTTGAAATCCGCAAATTTTGACAATAAATTCATATATATGCATCATCAAGTATGGGTATCGCATATACATGCATGAGACGGGTATCGGGATAATAATACCCAAAGTGGATCGAACGAAAATCAAAGAGAACGGAAGAAATGAGCATGGGTACACTTACCTCGACTGGATCTATGATTTCTCCAATTAGCTTTAAGCTGGAATCGAACCTGAGAACCTTCGTTTGCTCCTTTTGGTTTTCCACAAAACCCTCTCCCGAATCCATTGATACTATTGTTATGTTGTTGTTATTATTATTATTATTATTATTATTTATATATATATATAAAATTTTCATTTCTTATATTTTAAAACCCAAATCGATACTCGGACGACAGAATGGGTGCACTTCGGGTGTCGGCCCATCTAATCTAAATATTTTTTAAAATTTTATAATATTTAATTAGTTTTTATCACATCCAAAATACCAAAAATAATAAATAAATCGAATTAAATCGAATAAAAATTCAGGATATTATACCCAAACGGCAAATAACCCTATTTAAGGTATGGGTTTTCATTATTTAGGGCCAAATTAAGCTTGGAACTCAAAATAATGAGAAAACAGAAGCCAGGTGCGGGTCTAGGGTTTCGGTGAAGCTGTTTTGCGCAAAATGAGGGGAAATTAGATATTAAACAACAAATAATTCATGCAATAATTATGGGTTTTGTGATTTAAATGTTTTGGGTGGGTATTGGAATGAAAATAACCGAGAGATTACAAATAAAAATTGAAAGAGAGAACAAAGAGGATATGAGTACACTTGCTTTGACCCGATCTACCACTTCTCTAACTGGCTCGTGCTCGGAATTAAACTCAGGAACCTCGTTATCACTCCTTCTCTCTCTACCCACTTGCTCTCTCTCTCTCCTCACCTTTTTTCCTCCTCGCTTCTGTTTCCCAAAACCCTCTCCCCGTGTAGAACCCTTTCCCCTCCTCCTTATTATTATTAATATTATTGTTGTTGTTGTTGTTATTGTTGTTATTATTATTATTATATATATATATATCTTCATTTTTTTTAAATCTAAAAACTCAAATTGGTACTCGGGCATCCGGACGGGCACACTTTGGGTGCAAGCCTAATAATTTTAAATATCCTCTAAAATTTTATAATATTTAATTAATTTTTATCATATCTAAATTATCCAAAATAATAAATAAATTCAATTAAATTGAATAAAATTTTTTGATATTACAGGATATAAAAAATTGAGTTAAAAGGGTCAATGTTGGATTGAACTACATAGCGCTTGATAGAGCTTGATCAGCACCTGAGCGCCAAAAGCCATGGGATCAGTGCCATTAAACACAATTCATGTTTAAACTGGAGTATGTGATATTACTTTACTATTTTCTGCAATCACTCTTCCATACATGTCTGAAAACTTGATATTATGCTTCTGCATGTTTGAAATTCATCCTCAATATTCTTGCAAGATTATAAAGTGTTAAGTATAAGTTCTTGCATGTTAAATTATACATTACATGTTCTGAAATTTAATAGGATTTTCTGGATATTTGTCGATTTCAGCACTATATTGAATTTTGCTAAATTATCATACTAAATTTACATTCCATACTTTAAAATTTGTCATAGTTAAGGTTTTACTCAGAATTTAAGTACTACATATATTCAAGAATTATAGAATCATGCGAAAAGCTCTATAATTATGTGAAAAAATTATAGGTTATTTTTAGGATGTGAAAATTATGAATTATGAAAGAAAGTGTAGAGTTTTTCTAAAAATATATATTGGATCATGGTTAAATTTTAGCACATAGTATATTATAACATGCCTTAATATATTATAGCGGTATATTAAAATTTGAACCTATCATCTACAGGTAAGAAGTGGCATTCAGCTCTGTCTATAGGGTTATATATATGACAGCCCACTTGTGAGTCTTAAATAGTAGCATACGGCCATCAATTGTGTGAAAATAAATATAACTTGAATTTTAATTATCCTCTCATTTAGTAGGTAAGGCCTACTAGTCCTTTATTTCTATGAAAATCAAATTTTAGCATGTTTTGACTATAAGGAATGAACAATAACATGAAAAGAATTCTGCAAAATCATAATCTGAATTTCTTGGAAAAAACATTATGTAAATTTTATGTAATTACATTAGATCATAATCTATTTTCCTTTTGATATATTTTAAATGTAAATTGTATATGATTATTTGAGTAATTATATACTATACTGAGTTTTTGACTCGCTCTTTACTATATTTTATCAACATGTTTAGATGAGATGCACGGATACTTGACGAATAAATAGGAATGACGAACGATTATGTCTGAAGAGTTTATAGACTCGGATTATGAATTGTTTAATATTTCTAGATAGTTTTAGAATGTTTAAAATGTTGTAATGTGGCTTTCGAATAGTAGTTAATGTGTTGTGTTGAGTTTCGGACAACTTAATATGTTATTTTGCTATTTTGGATAGCTTTAAAATATGATTAATGGTGTGTTTTAGTTCGAGTTTAGATTTAGGACAGTTGTGACTGATGTTCTAAGTTATTCAGATTATGTTTATGTATATGATATTTTGAGTAATTATATATCTTATTGAGTTTTTAACCCATTTATTACTCTATTTTACTAACCCCTTCAGATGAAATGCATGGATACTTACCGGATGAATAGGAATGACGAACGATTATGTCCGAAGAGTTTATAGATTGAGATTATGAATTGTTTAATATTTTTGGATAGTTTTAGAATGTTTAAAATGTAGTAATGTGGCTTTCGGATAGTAGTTAATGTATTGTGTTGAGTTTCGGACAACTTATATGTTCTTTTAATATTCTGGATAGATTTAAAATATGATTAATGGTGTATTTTAGTTCGAGTTTATATTTCAGACAGCCATAGTTGATGTTCTAAGTTATTCAGATTATGCTTACGTATGTGAGATGTCATGAGTTCTCAGATGTATTTATATTTCATATGATTTGAGTTGTCAGTTATTAGTTTGTCCAACAGATGGATCAGCTATTATCAGAATATGTTTATGGTTATTTTTTTCAATTTGTATACTTTGATTGTTGATGACAAGTATAACTTGTTATGTAAGGTCTGGCATCCCAGTTTGGTTGTGTCGGAGCCACACAATGACGTGATACTTATTTACATTTTATGTATGATTTAAATTATTTTATCATAGTTGGTTGAGATGTCGATATAAAATTCACCTCCAAATGTTATTAAATGACAATTTGGTTAATTAATAATTGGTTAAGTTATGGGATCGAAATTTGGACCGTGACAACAATGAACAACTACTATCAGATTCTTTGATGGCTAACTTGTTTGATCAGTATAGTATTCCAAAATACTCACAAAGTTCAACCTGAGGTCGGGCTATCACAAATCAAATTCATGGAGGAAAATGAGCTAAAAATTACATGCTACTAAATATGGAGTTTTTGAGTTGCTCGTAATACCTTTTGAATTAACTAATGCCCCAGCAGTGTTTCGCATGTTGACGAATATGATATTCTACGTATATGTGGACAAATTTATTATTAAAATTTTAATTTGATAAAATGTTTTATTGAGATCATATTGAGTCATGTTATGATTGAGTTGTAGAGCTCTCGGTCATTATTATTATTGTTGATTATTGTTTTTTTCCAATTTTTTGCTTTCATATCTTTTGACATTGATTAACCACTAGATTATTATTATTATTGTTTATTTGTTGGATATTATTATTTTCAAGCATTTGACTCACTTATTACGTTATTTTGATTCCAAATTAGAGATAGTATCATGTCTCAAATTTTGAAACTAAATTAATTTGATTTTAATCCAATTATTTGCTAAAAATAGTTTAAACATTAATACTCAAAAGTCCATTGACAAAATAAAACCCTAATAACTATTGGATGTGAACTTACAAATCAAATAATAACGACCAATCTAAATTAAAATATTAATACAATTATAGGATCTGAAGGTCACACCTACAAATAGTTTTGAAAATTGATGATAACTTTACCTCAAAATATTCATAAATTTTTGTATCTACACTAAATCAGAGTAACAAAAATACAAGTTTAACCACTATGAATAATTAGAAATACTTCTCAATCCTCGACATTATACATAATTAGCAATCAAAGAACTAAACTCTAAATAAATGAAATCTATCAACATACGGTGCTATTCCTATATTTCTAATACAAATAGATATTCAAATTCCTAAATCTATGCCCAAATAGTCATCCTTTTGATCCAACTCCTGCAGGTTAATTCGAGCCTGCTAATCTTTCAGGGTTAGCAAAAATTAAAGTAAGAGTTAACTAATTACTTAGCTTAAACACATATATACACTAAAACATGCTGGAATAGCCATGATCAAATCAGATATGAGGACATATAAATTCAATAACATATTATGCATAAATTAAGGTTCCTAATCAAATTCTTTTTTTAAAAAACATTGTATATTGTCTAGTTATACTCAAAACATGCAAAACTTATTAACCAAGGATCAGTGATGGTTTTACCAACAAAAGTGTGAAAAATTAAAGCTTGAGTTATGTATGTTTTATACAATTAAAGGATATACATTACTATTTAAAATTTATAGGTGGGTTGTCATATAGATAACCCTGTAGATGGATTACTTGCGAATGATAGGTTTGAATATTAATTTTTAGTGTAATATAATAAAACATACCATAATATATCTTCGTCAATTATTTACAAAGCTTCGCCTA
Organism: Nepenthes alata; assembly: GCA_028571085.2. NCBI lineage: Eukaryota > Viridiplantae > Streptophyta > Magnoliopsida > Caryophyllales > Nepenthaceae > Nepenthes > Nepenthes alata. Next base: position 5,936 of record JAOVVI020013175.1, on the reverse strand, counting down.
TAATCGAGTGAAAAACTTTGTGTAAATACAAATAAATTTTTTTATTTTTTCATAGCGGAGAAAATATTATTATCCTTTAATTGATGTAAAGTTTTCTTTTTTAAATTTTTTGAATACTTAGTATTCTATATATCATAAATCTTGTAGGAATTCGACTATACAAATTTTAAAACACCTAAAAGTTATATTACAAATTTTTCAAATATGTAGAACTATTCATTACAAAAATTACAATAAACCAGTATATATAGTATAGTTTTATCAATTTTAATTAAATTATAAAGCATGTAGGAGTAATTGAGCGTATTTTTAAAGCATATAGGGCATCTACTTAAGGATTTGAGGCATGGAGGAACATACATGAAAAAATTAATAATATGTAAGTGTATTTAAATATAAATTAAGAACATACATGAATCCTGTTGTAAAAAATTACTTGAAAATATAATTTTCATAAAATAAGACCACAAATGTTATAAAAATTGCATCTGATGGGGATGAGAGTACATACATATAGGGCATAAACATCTTAGATATCAAATCATAGTATGTATGAATATTTGGGATAATAAATAATCATAAACATTAGAAAAATACAGTAACAAGAGAAAGAGGATTTTGGATGCACTTATCTGATATATGAAATTATCAAAAATCTTTTTAGATTCACTTGGATTCTCCTTCTCTAGTGTAATGTACCGGTTTTTAAATATTGTAATTACGAATAATTATGGTAATTTAATTAAAATTATGCATAATACACGTGAAAAGATTAGGTTTTGGGAACGTAGGTTGAGGTGACGGAGGAAGCCTGCCAGGCGCCTGAGGCGACGCTGCGGTAGCTGCAGGATCCAGCAGGCCTTCTCCTGCTGGGCATCGGACTGGTGCTTGAGCATTGGCCCGCGTAATAAAAACCCATGAGGGTTTTGCTTGCATCATTTTTTTTCGGTTTCCACGCGAAGGAGAGAGAGAGCGGTAGAAGAGAGAGAGGGAGGAGAGATTGAGAGTCTCGGGTTTGAATCCGACTTGGAGTTAGTTAGAGAAGTGATAGATCGGGTTGAGGCAAGTACACACATACCCTTATCTTTCGTTCTTTGCACTTTTTGTTCTGTTTTCTTCAAGTATTCTCGTTCTGATACCCGATTGACTTTATATTTTGTATTACCCATGACTTAAGCAAGCACATATGTGGATTTCATGTTCGATTTGTTAGTTTTGACCAATTTTTCATACGTGGAACCCTAACCAGCGCTTGGAACAATTGTACCCTTTTATTTTGAGATTTATGCATGAATTGGCTTCAGAATATGGATACCCATGCCTTATATATGTTTATTTATTAATTGGGTATCCGATTTGATAATTTTGTACGGTATTATACTCACCAAAACCCAAACTTGCGCTCCTTTGGTTTTACCCAAATTATTTATAATTTATACATGATTTGGCTTAAGAAATTTGTAACTCTTACTTTATGGACGTGTGTACTCCATATGTTTGGTAATTATGCAAATAGATTTTATATATGTTAATTTTAGATATTCCAAAAATATTGTCGGGCATAAATAGTGATGTTTATAAGGATATACGTTAAATATGCTATCTTGTATATGTTCCAAAAATTATGTTATATGCATTCGTGAAGGGATTTGTTATTCGGAATCTCTAAAGTTACATTTGGCTCATTATGGTAAGAATTTCTTACATGCCTCAAGTTTTATGATAAATTGTGCATGAAATTATGAGCATGTGAAGACATGAATTTATAAGAAATAATTATCTGTATTCGTATCAAAAAATTATGAAAGTTATGCAAAGTATTTGAAGGAAACTCTGCAATTTGTTATGTCTAATGATTCATTCTCTAGGGAGTGAGAACTTCTGCATATGTTTCTGGTGGAACCTTTCCTTAAGAATAAGTAATTAAGAATCTTGACCACGAATTTGTATTTTAAAGGAGAGTATTCCCTGACATGTCTTAGATATTACAGTGGCAAATTGAGTAATGTTCTTGGATCACGGGAGATGGCCTAGTGATGTATCTATTATCTAGCCCTATATATTAGGTGAAAGGTATACCATCTGCCATGGAACTTAAAGTTTGAGGTATCATGGATGGTGCTTTAGAATGTGTAGGTACAAATATATTTCATTCCTCGATCGGCTATTTTGTTAGTTGGTAAGGCCTACTGGCCATGGTTCGTAAAGATAAAGATAATTCTGCATGTTTTAGAACCTAAATGAAATAATAAGTAAAATGTGAAAGATAAATATATTCCAAAAAATGTATTTATTCATGTTTCATGTTTATGCATATTAGTTATACCCTCATATCCTTCCTCTACTTTATTTTACATATATTGTTTATGGTCTTTGATTGTATTACACTTGTTGACTATTTGGCTCACCCTTGCTGTTTTTCTTCCTCCAGATGAGCACGCCCTTATACCTGATGAGGCTGAGTAGAGGTTATTTATTCATGTTTCATGTTTATGCATATTCATTATTCCCTCATATCCTTCCTCTACTTTATTTTGTGTATATTGTTATGGTATTTGATTATATTATATTTGTTGAGCATTTGACTACCCTTACTATTTTCCTTCCTCCAGATGAGCATGTCCTTGTACTTGATGAGCTTGAGTAGAGGTTAGGAGCTGATTAGGCTGTAGACCTTAGAAGAGGAGCCTTGTGGACTTAGTTTTGTCATTTTGTATTCTTCCGATGGAGTATTTCATATATTATGTAATGGAATTATATACTGATGTATCTGATGGTGATGATGATGTACATATAGTTTAGTGTCCACTGTGATTGATGGATTTGTATGCTTCCACAGAATATTATGGTTTGTTTTGGTACCTAATAGTATCTTATTTGAACTGACATAGTACCAGAGTTATGATGTTGATGTCACACATTTGTGGTGGCTTTTGAATCTTGTATTGTGAATTGTGGTTGTATATTTATGCTATACAAGGATGTTTGTACAGGTTTGTATTAATCTGATGGCCGTTTTATAGTTGAAACTCTGTCAGATTCCAATTGAAAAATGTGATCCATCATAGTTGGTGCCAAAGAAAGATATGACATAGGTTTGATCTGAATCTTATACAAAAATTTAGGGCAGAGTAAGATAGATTAATTAAGTAGATGAAGGCATAGGATGATTAAATTAGACTGAATAGCGCTAGTTATTCTAGTTTAAATAGTTTTGACTAGAACTAAGTTAGGATCAGTAGTTAAGTTTAATTATTTAGCTGCGATAACCTAGTTAGTGTCTTAATTAAGTTAATTCACTTAGGATAGGACTAAGTTAGGATCAATTAGTTATGTTTGACCGCATAGTGTATAGTATCCTGGTGGATATTCGAGTTGAGTTACAAGCTAACCTATATCGTTATTGTTTCAGGAAGGATGTTAGTGGCTAATCATGCCACCTAGACAGTGGTCGACGCATGGAGGAGGTCAACCGTAAGTTCAAGAAGTGGGGTATATGAAATTACTTGGAAGGATGACGAGACTTGGAAGTCTTGGAAAACTGAGTTTGGGTGAGAACCTGGAGGAGGAGAAGTTGTAAGAAGGATAGCTTGGAGTCAATTTCTGGTGTTAGTGAATTCGAGAATGTCAATTTATGATCAATTTAGAAATAATGATCAAGTGTTTGAATTTTTGGGTGGCACGAATCCTACAAAAGTTAAAATGTGGGTCCTGAGAATTGAAATGGTGTTTACGGTGACTTAATATTCGGAAGGAGATAAGGTAATGTTTGTTTCACATAAATTAGAAGGCGAAGTCAGCCATGGGCTATTGGTGAGACAAGAGTCATGGGTTGGGAGGATAAAGAGATATCGTGATATATGTTTGTGGATGCTTTTGTGGATAAATATTTTTTCGACGAGTTTTTAGGAGCATATTTCAAATTGTGGACAATTTGGCCACATGATCTATGGTTGTCCTTATCTCATGGGTCGGACAATGAAGAAGTCCAGTGCATTGGATTGAGGTTCTTTGCGGTGATGGTACAAGGTGTAGAGGTGTTGTCTACCGTGGTGAAAGTTAGGATCTTTACATTTTGACATTCCAGTATGTGTGTTATTTTGGGATTCCAAATCTATATTTTCATTGTGTTTCCTAAGTTTATTCATTTATCTGAGGATTTAGGCTTTGCACTAGTTATATCGAGGTCTACGATATTTTCTTTGGTCCATAGATATAATTTGTTGGGATGATTTGATTGTTTTGTGATGCCGATCCTTAATATAATATTAGTGATAATTTGACTGGTGAGCTGCTATGCTAGACTGAATTGAGGTTGGTAATAATATTGTACCTTGCAATTGAATTGTGAAATTTTAAATTTGAGGCAGAGTTGGTCGAGGGATTAGGAAATTAGTATCGTTGTGCTTGCAAGTCATTTAATGAGGATATGTGTTTAATTTATTTAGCATATGAGATTACATTTGGAAGTCATCTTGTGGTCACTAAGAATCATTGGTTGCGTAAGCATTTGACGATATTGCATGGAGGAAAAGATTAGGCTGATTTATCTTTAATCGGTAATTCGAGGTTGTGTCAATATTGTTAGAGTCATTTTTCGAATTGGCATATTCCGTGACCATATGTACTATTGTATCGATGTCGAGTTATGGGTTGTTGAGATACAATATCAACACATATCCGTTGCTATCCATTCCAACTTCCAGGGATACCTCGCATACCGTGAGCTCTCCACTCTCTCGAGCCTAAAATCTCGAAGCCTCGTGCTCTCTGTGCGCTCTCTACCCGTTCGACCTGAAAAACAAGAAGCATTGCGCTCGCCATGTGCTCGCCAAGCGCTCGGGCACAAAATCCAGAAAGGGCTCGCTTGCTGCTCGCCCCATCTGCGCTCGAGTGCACATAGGGTTTCTCGGGAAACCCTCCGTGCGCCCGCCATGTGCTTGAGCCGCTCTCGAGCGCCGTGACAATGGGCCAATTTTTTAATGCATTTTTTTCGCCCTCTATAAATACTTGGCTTATAATTTTGGAACCGTAGGACACTTAAGAGACCAGTTTCGTGCCCCACTTGAGAAGAACGTTATTCATGCTCCATTGATCTTGCTTCTCTTGAGAAAACCAAAAGCTACGAGATTGAGCTTCATGTTCTAACAAGTTTTCTCTTCATTTTCTCTTAACCATTTAAACACTTCCATTCTTCTACCTTCGTTGGAGATGTTGGTTCGTTGAAGAAGGAGACCCGATTGTGTTCGGCAATTCAAGTGGCTCAAGAGGGAAGATTGACGTGAAGACCAGAAGGTGTCCAGTTTCGTTGCCGCGAGCAAATCCAAAGAGTTCCTTGGTAGGGATCACAAGACGGGAGTAAGTCGACTAGGTTAGCGTGTTGTTACCACCCGGGTTATAAGTTTTTTTTCATAGTGCATTTCTTCCTTGTTCGTTGAAGCCCGGAGGATTTTTCTCGATTACTGTGGGTATCGAGTTTTCCCTTCGTCACCAAAAATCATGTCTTTTTATTATTGCTTATACTCATTTATATTTTGCATGCTTTTTAGTATCATTAACATCTAGAATTAAATATTCTTTACGTGTATTGGATATTTAATTTTTACTGCTTTCGCTATTTCTATCGGGGTCGAAACTTGATTGTATAATTTAGGACAAAAAGTCATTTTTCAATTGGTGTCAAAGACTCACCCCGATCCACGACCCCGCTCTAGATGCATACTGGTCAATCACTGTCTGTTCCACCCTTTTTTTATGGGAGCAATTATGTGTACTGGAAAGTACGTATGAGAGCATTTTTAAAATCAATGGATGAGCGAGTATGGGCTAGTACCCAACTTGGGTGGACTCCACCCAAGAGTGGTGATGAACCAAAAGTCCTGTCTTTGTGGTCAAAAGAAGAACTTGATACTTGTAACTGGAATAGTAAGTGGTTA
>JAOVVI020013173.1:0-11955 GCA_028571085.2 Nepenthes alata | reverse complement strand
GCATCTGTTTTGCCCACTCTGTGACCGCTACTCTGAAAGATTGAGAAGTGTTACTAGTCTACCTAAAGATGCAAAAGTAAGAGAGGTCATCCATCAAGGTAAATGGTAATGACCAAATCATTTTGACATGGATGTTGCAGATGTCATTGAGAACATGCTGAAATACAGCCCTGATATCACCCGTAGAGATGTAATCAAATGGAGCAACAACCATTCTGGGGTTTTTACCGCAAAATTGGCATATACTATTTTCAAAATGCTAAAGAAAATATAAAATGGTTCACTCTAGTTTGGGGTCCAAATCATATTCCGGCTCATATTTTTACCCAGTGGCTGGTTACACGTCAAAGGCTCAGCACCCCTAAACTGAATTAGCTCATTCATTCAGGAACCGCCAACATGCATTTTATGCAACCAAGGACAAAAAAGTCATGAGCATCTTTTCTTCTCCTGCCCCTTTTCATCTAATATGTGGAGGACAATGCGCCGACAAGTCAAGCTTTTCTGGCCGTATAACGATTGGTAAACTAACATTATCTTGGCAGCAAATAAATGGAAAGGAAAGAACCTTAAAGCATACTCCTACCGTCTCACCCGAGTTGCGTCTATTTACTACATTTGGATAGAGCGTAACCATCAGACTTTCAATAAATTGGCTCCACAAGATGAATCCCAAGTGGCAAAACATATCACATCCGCTGTGCATTAGAAGTAGGAAATAATGTCCATTGACCAGAGCCACAGCAATCGGTCCATAATGACCATATGAAGTGTTACATTAACAGGCAGGTGGAGTGGATAATATGACCAAGGTATTGCTAATGGACGCAGAGCTAAAGGTCATGGTGCTTAATTGCCATGCAGCTAATTGGCGGAGATGCAAAATGTGTTGACATGCTATATGAAGGTGCCAAAGGGTCGTGGTCTAAATAGCAGTGGTTCCTAATGGATGTGCTATATGGCTGAGGACGCTGAAGAAAACATCTGAGGACAGTGCTGCATATGATGGTGCAGATGCCTAGTTATGATTACAAAATATGCTGTATATCTTGGTTTGGTCTTTATCATCTTGTTGGAGCTTGGCCTTGATGTGTTTAGCCTGCTATTACGGTTGACGACTTTGTTGATACGTTTTGGACTCGTGACGTCTCTGCTCAGGATTTGGTGGGCATCTGATGGTTTGGAGTGTCTTGCTGGTTTACAGATGTAGCGATTTTGAGAACTGGTTTGCTGTTGTCATCCTGCCAGCCGGTCTTTGGAGGACTGTCTCCTGTGTAGTTAAAAAAAACATTCATGATCTGATTCATGGTGACTGGGGCTTCCCCTAGTGTCTTTGTCCATGTCCATTGTGGGCTTTACCTTCGGAGTTTGAACATTAGTTCTGTATTCTTTTACCTTTTCATCAATGAAATTTAATTACTTACCAAGAAAAGATTACAAGATATGCTGGCGGGGGCGTTGCAACTGTTAGACTAAGAGTGCATCTGATATAGATTGGTAGACCGAGGACATGACAGGAATGACCGAGGACGTCGAAGTGGGAAAGTTTGAGGACTGTGCTGGATAGGTTTCCTTCCCTTTTGTGTTTCTTCTTGTATTCATCAGTTGTTCCACGGAGATCAGGGGATTCCCTAACTTTTATGTTCTAAATCTAAGTCTGCAAAACACTTAAAGGAAGCACATAGAATTTGTCTGTAAATTTTATTCTTTTTAATTAAATTTTTACTTATAAAAAAAAGATAATACTAATGTGCTTCTTATCCCATCCAAAATGGCGAGTATTATTTTGAAAATGTTTTGGTTTGGTCTCATGAGCATGATCATTTAAAGGCCGACCTTATTATGAACATGACTATCAACATCCCATACTCAAACAAATCTAATAGAATGCTTTGGGACCCAAGAGATAATGAGTCTCCTAATACTCGATCCTTGTGAAGAACTTTTCAACAAGAGTAAGCTTTGGTCAACTGGCATAACTTGGGTTGGTCCCCTAATAGAATTTCTTCTCACTCTTTCATTCTCTGTCTTACAATTAGGAAAAGATTGAAAATTAAAGATAGGACTTATGGGTTCTTTGATTGTGGCTATATCTATTCCCTTTGTAGTATACAGGGTAAAAATCATCTCCATTTCTTCTTTTAATGTCAATTTACGCATGAAGCTTAAAATATTATATGTTAGAAAAGTAGACGTCCATGGCCGTTTGCATAATAGGATAAGTGTATTAGCCGGCTTGGGCTTAAGTTGACAGAAAATCAACCTATTTTAGTGGTCTTTGTTGGGAATGGGCGCCAACGAAACTGTGAATCCATAAGAAAAACCTGTAACAATAATCACACGCAACAGAGAGAGGAAAGAACAATACATACAAATTTTATGTGAAAATCCTTTTCTGAATAAGAGATAAAAAATTATGGGATATTTAATCTATAAAAATTATTTTATATAAAATTTAGTTATAAAAATCCTTGGTTATAGAAACTCTTAAAGAATAGAAAATAGAGTACAATATTAAAAATGGCAATACCTTATTTTTTCTGCTTCTTCCTCTCTTCACTTTTTTTCAAATCTTTTTTTTTTTTGGTAAGTAAATTATTTTAAAATGAAAGAAAATACAAACATATATATATTATATATATATATATATGTATGTATGTATTTTATCTCCAAGTGTTTCTTACTTGAAGTTACTTTTTTCAAATCTCAGCGATGAATATATATATATAAATACACCGTGCGGTGTCTACTCTATAAGATGATTGCGTGCACTGTAAAACCTGCCACCTCATCTACAAAGTCACCTTTTTGCTCTAAATTTTATAGTTGACGTACTCCATAAAGTAAGCTACCAATTTTAAAAAGTTAACTACCTACTCTGCAAGGTCAACTACCAGCACTGAACTTTATCGATAATAAACTTTTCAGACAGGCATTACTCGGCCTGCCTTTGTATCAATATGGATTGAACTGGCCTTATCACTCCGGCTTGGCGACACTACTTCGGCCATTTTCACAACTCCGGCCAATAGTTCACTCCGGCCAAGTATTCCACTCCAGCCAATTGTTCTACTCTGCCAAATTCACCACTCCAGCCTAAGTGTACACTTTCACAAATTCACCACTCTGGCCTAAATGTTCCACTCGGGCAATTCATCACTTTGGCCTAAGTATTTCACTCCTACAGTTCGCCACTCTGGCCTAAGTATAACTACTCCGGCATTTCACCACTCCGGTCTAGGTATTATACTCCAGTAATTCCGTTTTGTTTTGGTAAGTTCCACTCCGGTAATTCACCACTCCGGCATTTAGTTCACTCCAGCAATCTTCATTATGGCATTTTCTTAACTTTGACCAATCATTTCACTCCAGCTGATACTTTGTCATTAGGCCATATCATCTTGACATACTTCCCCTCAGTATTGCACCCATACATATTTAGTCAAACCTATCATCCTGCTAATCTGATATGAGCCCATACGAGAGTGGTCGATATCCCAATAGTCTTTAAGCTTGTTCTAGCCGTAGCGATTTACTTCATTTTCAAGAAAAGAGATGATATTATTTTTAATGTGACCTTGGTGTGCTTGTGACGGATTTTATACCATCTCCATGCCATCCTTTTTCTCACAACTATTGCATTTTTAGACATTGGGGCTTCACTCTCCCATCGAGATTCCACTCAAAAAATTACTCCTCTCTCCAAATGCTCGGAATGATGAAGCTTATTTGTTCGACTTTTTTTTCTTATTGTTTTGAGTTTTTTTTTTATTCCTCAAGAGATGTGATCCTACAGACCAATTTTTCCTTTTAGCTACAGTTTGGTATGTTCAAATGTAATAAAATTTGATCTCTACTTTTGTCTCAGGACTCTTGTTATGTATATATCTTTTATTTTATATATACAAATATTCATTAAAAAAAATTATTCTCAGATTATAGAATTAAAGTATTGGATTGGTTTGGATTAAGTTTGCCTGAAACAAATTTAGCCCATTGCTATCCGATGGGTCCATGGGCCGGCCCAAGAGAGGCTTACGGGGAAGACCAACCCAAGTGCAATGAAGGCCAAGCATAAGGATTTCGTGGCCCAGGATTTACTCTAGGGAGTTCGGACCGCAGAGGCTGGCCATCAGATTGGTCCATTAACGCGACCTAGTGATACACACATAATAGATTCAATTTAGCATGCAAACCTACCTAATTATCAGCATGTCGTGCCGTGGGTACCTACTGTACTCCCCTCTGACCACCTAAAAATGTGTAACTTACCAGAAAAGCAGAAAAAGTGGCACCCACACGACGTCAGAGAATCGTGGCGCCATCAAGGCCCTATTGACACCTAGTTTCCACCATTTTTCTAGAAATACTTCTTGCCCTGCATCTAAAAGGAAGAAGAGGGGGAAGGAAGAGAAGGAGGGGCGAGAAGAATGGAGGAGATAGAGAGAGAAAAAGAAAGAAGAGGGGGAAGGAAGAGGAGGAGCAATAAGAATAGAGGAGAGAGAGATATAAAGAAAAAGGAGGGAAAAGGAGCGTATAGAGAGAAGATCGAGAAGGCATGCCAACTCTTTCCTCGTCTCTTGTGAGACTTATTCTCCTACTCTTATCGATGGTTGTGTAGGCCTCCTGTCAGCTCCGAGTCTTCGTGCTGCAAGACCTGTGAAGATGACTCATAGAGCGCGGAGTAGAAAATCCCACCAGTTGGAGCCAAAGTGGGGACCATTGGGAGTCCATCATCAGCACTCAAGAATCTTTTCCTCAACTAGCTAGCCACCCGCCTACAAGTGAATTCATCAACTAGCCACTTTTCGATGAGTGCTGCCCTCCATCTCTCTGTAGTAAGATGTCCCTCGATCGGGCACACTTGTAGGAGCCTAGTCCTCTATCTCTGAAAGCGGCCCCTAATCAGGTATCAGAGCTCAACCCTCTATCTCTAAGTCGCCCCTTGGTCGGGTGTAGTAATTGTTGCTTAGCCCCCTCCATCTCTTAAAGCGACCTCTTAACAACGCGCACTTAGCGAGACTCAATCATCCATCTCTCTAATACACTATTCTACCAAATGCACTCACTAGAGCTCAGCCTTCCATTCCTAAGCCACTCTCCATCTAAGTGTACACTCTAGAGCCCTATTCTCTACCAATACTCAATCCCTATATACGCATCCACGCACATTTATTTTCCTCCCGTCTTTCTATTCAATCGATAAAGGTTTCTAATTTGAGTGTTGGATGATATATTAGGGAGCAAGTCCTGCCACATTCTAACCTCTTGTTCGTTAGTTGTGTTGCATAGGATTTAGGTTTAAAATAATAAGAATCATACCCGCTTCAACTCAACCTCTAGGGAAGATCAAGTGGCCTCCTAAAGTGTTCAGTAACCCTAATCCCAGGATGCGTCATTGGTATCATATGTGAGAAGTGACTTTAAAGTCTAACCCCCACGCCTACAAGAGCATGCATGGTTAGCATTGGCGCCCTGATTAGCATGCTACCCGTGGGCATCATATTCCATGACTACGAACCTCCTATGGGTAGTCACAAGGATGAACAACTTGCCCAAGCCATACGCATCCATTTGAAGACATTGCAACTGGGGCTCTCCCTCCAACTCCTAGACCTTAGTGCCGAAGGGGAGGACTCAGAAGAGCGAGGAAGCCCACCACCTCAAAAGAGTCAAAGGCTTGATGACCTCACGACCGAAACGACCACAGGAGATAGGGTCTAAGAGTGACTGAAGGACTGACCAAGCCACAAGGTGACAAGACATCCCTCATCCAAAAAAGAGAGCACCATGAAGCATTAGCATGGACGTAGCTAACCTGAGACCTCACACCTGATGTCCTCATCCGGTGTTCTACCTAAATCAGACCTGAGCCCTACCAAGCTCCCTAGCCCTCGATGACTCCTAGCATGAAGCAGACAGTGGGCCAGGACATCCTAGAGGGTAGTAGAGCTAGCAACCCCCCACGTGCGGCATCCCACTCTAGAAGAACCCTCCCACGCATCAAGCAAGGCTTCCCTCGAAACCTTTGGGTTGAAAGTCGACGGCAGGAGTTCCGCCTCTAAGATCCTTCCATCGGGTGACTACCGGCTAACCCAAGCAGAGGCCATTGGATTCACCGAGAAATCCAAGAGTCGACGAGCCCGCACTACATGACAACCGCTACGACCAAACTTACGGTGGGGGCTTCACGTCTTGGGCCTAGTGCCCGCCCCTTTAGGGCTGAAAGAGGTTTGTGAACATCACCAATAGCAATGCTGAAGACAAGTAAGTGCTCAGTTGGCATGGATATAATGTGAAAAGCATCGAGCGTGGGACTAAGGCTCCTAAGGCCACGAACACCGGTGATGGAGCTTAGTCTCCTGACAAATGCTCTGTCGAGTACATAACTAAAAAGCCAGAGGATAGGATTGCCTGCAAAAGGAAGAATTCAACCACCTAATGATCTCGACATTTGGGAGAATATGAGCAACAAGGCCCACTCTCGGAAAGAAGATCAACCCAATCCTAGAGCACAGGACAAAGCCCAAAATAGTGACACCTTTGATTTTTTTGAGACGGCCGACAACCTTCCACCTATGAAGAAAGCTCTTGCAGTGATAACAGGCACCACATCATTCCCTCGTTAGAGCAAGAGGTCTAACTCGAGGGCTTGGTAAGGCCGATCCTATAGCATTGCCACTCATCGACCATGTGCAAAGTAGCAAATCCTACAGAAACTATCACGATTCTCACGATGGGGGCTCGACATGCTCAGCTCACTTCCACAGCAACACAATAGGTGTCATATAACCAAGCACCATACCAGTCCGGCTAGCCCAAGCCTGTACTAGCCAACAATGGAGCCCAAGCCACTAGCAAGTGGACCACTCAGCCCCATGCTGATGTTGTGGCCTGCCAGTCTGAGATGGAGGACCAAGTTCCCTGGAGCGTAGAGGCCATAGGCCAGAAATTTTTAATTACATTTTCCCTTGCTTACTAAAAAACAAAGTAGAGGCCATAGGCTGGAATGCCGAAAAGGTGCCTTGGCAACCCTCCAGAGCAGTGCACACGAGTCGTACACCCAGGATGGTCCCAAGGGCATAGTTCTCCATCCACCACAAGCACCATTGATGACTCCGCACCGAATTAAAGTGAGTCTTGCATGCATCAAATGGATTGCTCGAGCGAAGCCTTAATTAAAAAAAATCGTCATTTCCTTTGCTTAGCTGACTCATGTGAGTGCTTGCATAATATCTTATAATATTAAACAACCTAGACTGATCCTAAATTAGGTAAACTTTCGTTTGCTCATAACTCGATCTATGAACAATTAAAGATACTCAGTCTCACCTACCGAGCAGCCCATACACAGTCAAATTTTGAACCTTGATCCCGCTACCAAGTGCCCCATACCCGATCAAATTTTGAACCTTGGTCCTATTACCGAGCAGCCTATGCAGAGTTGAACGCAAAACCTTTGGAGGCTTTTCAGCATACATATGACAACTTCCTCCTGAAGGAACGAGCACCATCAGTCAACAATGGTCGGTAAACTAGAACAAATCGCACAAAGTTACGACATCCTCTAATAGGACCGAGAGCCAAATGGTACATGTGGACAGTGGCCAAGACTTTGCTAGAGCTCAAGGGCTACGGCCATGAAACCTAGTTTGCCCAAGTGAGGCTCACCAAAACCCGTCCACGACTTCCTCCCATAGGAAAGAGCATGAACAGACGAATGCATTCGACCAAAGCCCTGTGACGACAGCGGTAGCACCTAGCTGACAAGGATTTCTCTATGCCACAACCTCCTCATAGTAGGAGCTAGTGTAGTCGAACAAATGCGTGTGCCTAAGTTCGACGAAGATGGCAAGGATGCTCGGTTAGTGAAATAGAGTCCATACTGTACAAATATAAATCAGCACAGACCCCTCCAATTGTCTCCCCTAGACCTTTAAATGATCTTTCTACATTGGAGGCTTCCTGTGGCGATCTGACGACAAATAATTGTGAGCAGCATCAGCTTGTGTTACCTGAATCGGTTGAGGCCATCGCACCTGATGCATTTGCCCATGCTAACTTTTCTACTCCTCTAGGAGATGTCCAAGGAGTGGAAACTCTTAACTTCAGCTCCATTTCTGATGGAATATCTGAGGATACGTAGGAAAGCAAGTCGAAGAATCTTTCTCTTCTAGCTCGTGAAGTTGCTGCACGGATTAGAACCCTTCTTCAAGTTGTTGACAAATATGCGCACTAGGATGAGGCTCTTCACGGCCTAGCATCTTCTCGGGCTGACAATTTTAGTCCACGGACGCAGGACTCATCCCTAAAGGTGAAAAAATCCATGATAAAAAAATATAATTCCTGGCAATTATCTCATTACAACCCTCTTTTGGTTAATGAAAAGGAGGTTGAGAATTGAGTGCTCCGTAAGTCTAGGGCATCATATAAAGGCCAAGGGTGATATTAATGGCATTTGTGCCCCGTTGGTTTTGTTGCATGAGAATGGTTTTGGCTATTCGGCTGTTGTCAACCTGAGGCTTTCTTTGCTGGTTTGGTTGATTCGTGTGCAGCATTGTGTATATGCAGTATTTCCTTGCACAGCATAGGTATATGTTGTTGCGGACTTCACCGCTTTGCTGTTTTTTCTGTTTGGGCTATGGAAATGAAGTGGATTGGCTGACTTAACTGGGTTACCTATGCTAATATGTTTTCCGCTAATGATTTTGGAGTGTCCGAGGTCTCAACACTGGGGTATTCCCTATGGTGTTGCAGAGTTATGGAATTCTGCTGAAATATAAGGCTGGAAGTAAATTGACCAAAAAGCAAATTATGCTGCGTTTTGGAGTCTTCGGCTTGCACCAAGTGGCTGCTGAATTTTGCTGCTGTGTGTGACTGAATTTTGCTGAAATTCAGCTTGCTCCATGAATTATGATGCTGAATTAAGCTGCTGATTTCTTGTGTCTTGCTGATGTGTGATGCATACTGCCCGAGGTGTGCATTTGCCCTGATTTGGTTTGTTGCATTTTAAACTGATCGAGGTTCGTTTTGCTCGAGATGAGGTGTGCAAATGGCCATGGTTCATTTTCACTGGAGGAAAAGAACATGGGAGATATATAGGACCGAGATGCAATCAACCGAATTGGACTGTGTGTATGCAATAAGCCGAGATGCAAATGAGGAACCTGCTTTTGGTGGGACGTATACAAAGTGCTGAGATACATATGCCTGTGATCCTGCCTCTGGCCGAGAAACCTGCAAAGTGCAGAGCTGCAATCCGAGCCTTTTGGGTTTGGCTGAGACGTCTACAATGAGGACTAGTTTGAGCATGATTCTGCCCATGACAACTGCTGTAGTAATGGTTGGGTGAGTGTCTGATTTGCATTGCCTTAGTAGTTGAATATTGCGGCTTGATTTTATTTGCTTTACATGATTAGTTTCATGTGCTCAGGGAATACCCTAGCATCTATGTTCTACGACCAAGTTGGCAAAACACTTGGTGATAGAATATAGTTTTTTTTTTATAATTTTTTTATATTTTAATAAAATTTTACTTACTTATCAAAAAAAATAGTACAAATATAAATCAACATAATAGGAAACATCAACAACAATGGTTAGAGTAATCTAGCTGGGTTATTGAAGTTCCTGGAAAGCATAATCTAGACACCTGAGTGCCTACAACAAGTACAAAAAGGTGCCTACAGTTACTACCCAGGTGACATCCTAAGGACAGGGACCCCTCAGTCCGTGTTGTTATGGCTCCCAAACCTCTCCTAGTAGCGTGCCAAATTGAGGCTCCCTCCTAAGTCGAGCATTCTCATTCTAAAGATTAACAAGTCACCGCCATACCCTCCCAAGTTCATCCTTGAGAGAGGCGATCTGATCCAGAGCCCAAACATTAGCCTTCAAAAGCTCATGGTATCTCACCTATGACTCGAACAATTCCAGGTCTAGGTAGGCAGCCCGCTCTTCACTACGTAGAGTCTCAGTGATAATAGAAATCATCTAAAGCTTTGCATTATCCAACATGGCAAGATCCGCGTGCTCTTGGGATAGCTATTGGATTTCAGCGTCCCTCCAATGCAACGCCTTCTTAACCACTTGGAGTGACTCCTGGACCTGCCAAGCAACAGAAAACTGTTAGTTGAGAGTAGCAGTAGGACCGCACTATGATTTCGAAGGAAAGAAACCTATGGTGTAGTACCTCGTAGTGGGAAAGCCCTCCACGGTGTGACGAGCTAAAAAATTCCTCAGCTATAGCGAGAATCGGCGGAGAGCATAGAGGGGCACATCTGGAGGAAGAGGTGCCTTGAGGCCCGAAGAATGGTTGAGCCTACCAAGACACTAGGAAGCTCACACACTGACTCTTTCGGGAGAGATGCCCTCTCAGTAGCCGCCTTAGCCTCTAGTCCATCCCTAGTCGTATCCACTTTCGCCCAAGCCCTTCCAACACCTACCTCAGCAAGCATAGTGCGGGAAGCAGACACAAATGCCTTTGAAGAAGACACCACTAAGATCAAGGTCCTCCCTCTCGACATAGCCATGTTGCCAATTGGCTTGCCCGACCCATCGACTGAGAAAACCCTTGCTCTATTAGCAGAGCCAATAAAGGACTCCTCCCCCTTGGATTCATTAGATGAATTGTCAAGGCCCAGATCATTAGAGAACGACTAATCCAAGCCAAGTCCCCTTGATGGCCACTTGCGACCAAAAGAGATGCCCTCGCACATGCAGTCACAATCCTCCGACATTCCTCAAATAAGGTAGTAGGAGGAGGAGCCACTCCCTCTGAAGCCCGGTCGAGAGAGTCTCGAAAGAACAATGCCCTGCACCTTCCCCTGAGATGATGACCCTATGTAGCAAAGGTGCCACCTTCCTCCAGTGAAGTCTCACTCGGTTCTCCCTCTAAAGCACCCTGGGAGACCTAATCTTCCATATGTCGTAGAATGTCAGGGTGATCCTCAACCAATTCCATCAGGGGTCGCCCCATCTGCACCTCATGCAGCAGGACGTTGCTAGCATAGAAGTTATTGACCCTGCACCAATTATTTGGGATCCTCGAGTCGATGCTAACCACCAAGAAAAAGAAGTGCATCATGAAGCCCTCTGTCGAACCTGGGCTTCTTCGACACAGCTGAAGTCTCACTCAAGAGATAAAGGAGACAAAGTCGCCCTCTTGGCCAATTCAAAAAAGCACCTTCAAATCTAGGAATCCATAGTAAGTCTCCTGGCACTAAAGAAGGCACACAGAGTCACCAAGTATCGAACAACGTCCAGATTGAGATAGGGCACAGGAATTTCTAGTGCCCTCAGGATCTCACTCAACTCCATCACAAGCAGGATGCAAAGACCAACCCATAAATGCTCCTCGTAAATGGTTATGAACCCAAGAGGAGGGAAGCAAACTACATCAGTTACACTAGGCACAGAGTACGGAATGAAGCTCGGGATGTGGTATCTACTTCATAGATTCTCTATATCTTTGCCAACCAAAATCAACAGTATATCAATGATGCCTTAGGAGGCTATTTGAAAACAACACGAGTCTACAGGGAGAATAGCATACTAGGGTAGAGATGTTTCGAAAGTAGATAGTGCTTAAATAGATAGTGTTTCGAAAGTAGATAGTGTTTCGAAAGGCGCGAGAGTGGCTAAAGAGTCAACACTTAAATAGATAGTGCTTTAGCCTGCAATGGCGTCATTTGAGAGATACTGGAAGGGTTGTGTCCCATAATAGTTGCGACATATGCCCTTCACTATGTGGTGCAATGGTGCATCTTTTTGCTAACATTATTAAGAGGGTCAATGTGTCACCTCCCTGCTAAGTCCACTGACAGCTACCAGCTCAAATGCTTCAAGCAGCGAGTCAGCAGCAAGGCACAGATAATGATGCCCTAACACCCTACTTTTCTAAATACACAAGCTGGCGGCATGCCCTTACTACAGGCTCAAGACTGATTCGACTAGCTC
>JAOVVI020013172.1:0-11956 GCA_028571085.2 Nepenthes alata | reverse complement strand
AATAAATCTACTATAAATAGTGTCGGTTATAAGAACTCTCTCCGAAATCCTTTAATTCCAAACTCAAGTAAAGAATTGTTGATTATAACTTTTTCTCAATACACTTGATAACAAACAAGAAAAATATAATGAGAAAAAGAGCAACTAAATAAAAATATGTTTATAGAATTACATTCAGAACGACGTACCTGAACTTGGTGAAGAATAGAATTCAAATCGGATATCAATTGGATACTGAACCTATTTCTCTTCTCTCTTCTTCTCTCATCTCTCTATATGTGGTATCCCTTGTGAAGAAAGATTTTAGAAATTGTAATCCTAAAATGCATGAGTCGGGTTTTATACCACGTATCTACACTCGAGCACCCAGCAAACGTGGATCGAGCGTACCGGGTTCTGGATTCCACGCTCGAGTGCCCCTCAAGTGTAGAGCAAGTCTACCAAGTTTGGAATCCGTGCCTTTTCACCGGTCAAGCGCAAGGCGAGTACCAATAATCATCAATCAATCCAGAATCTACTCGAGTGTCTTTCAAGCGCCTAACTTGATCTTATCTCCTAACCCTTCATCTTGTGCACTTTATGTGTGCGAACACTACGATCCTTGCACGAGCCTCATGCAAACTTTCGATAATTTTTTATTTGTTGAATTACCTATAAGGAAGTGATTAAAAATCCAACAAAGCACACGAGCCCAAGTGACGATATAATCATAACAAAAGCAGAAAAATAGCAAGTATAAACCATTGGTTTACTTGCAAATTGTCAAAAAGATGACTGACGTGTTTCAAAGGGAGGTTAATCGAAAGGGGTGCCCATTGGATGTTGCAACTACTTTTGACGAAAATTAGTTAAAAAGTACAACTGTCTCCTAACCAAAGATATGTGTCTAATAAGCCATCAGCTTCTCCCAATTACTATTTTTGGACTTTAGCCAACACATACCCCTACTAAACTTTATGTATAGGAGATATTCGAACACACATTCAACTGAAAAACTATTATAGCCAATAAAACACAAGGCATTATATTTCTTTCCAACTACAAGCCTTTAGTACTTGATGGAGACGTCAGTAGTGGGTTGGCTTAAAAGGGATAAATGGCTCGGAATCGAGAGCGGCCCATATGTCCCTGGGGCGGTTAATGCTGCCGTTGATCGGAAGAGCATGATAAGTAGGTCAGACGCGACCCAAGATAAGCACGGCCTATATCAAAATCGACTCATGCGGGTGCTTCCCAAGCATTAATGATCGTTTGTCCTAATTCTCCTCACCTCTAAAAAAGGTAATCTCATATGTAATGAAAATCTCTCAGAATCAGGATACATCCCGAAAGGAAGGCTCACAAATCAGTGTGCAATCCTTAGAAGATGCCATAACGGTCATTGCATACAGCATCTCCATAGAAGGAAGGAAATCCTCCTCCCTGACCGTTACAACCCAAAATGGTGCCTGTGCCCATGTTGGGGAAGGAAACAATCTTCACAGAAGATGGGCATTCTGCTTCGCCATCTAAGGAAGGTATCAAAGGCCAACGACTATGAAAATCCATAGAAATCCACTCTATAGGCACGCTCTCTTACATACTCAAGCTAACAGAAATTTTCTAAGCTCTCAAACATCCCAACGCTTTCTCTCCCTATTACTAGTTCTATGCGAGCCCAGTACTTAGAGAAATTACTTTTCACAAGCATCCACGACTAAAGCCACTCTCTCTATGAGTGCACCTCCCACCATCATTCTCAAATCCCATGCCTGATATTTATCTTTGCATTCTCTGCATTCACATTCTTATTCTCTGAAGGCCATTTACTGACTTGAGCGTTAGAGTATTTTTGATGAAATAAAATTTTACCTTCACTTGACATCTTGTTTGAAATTATGGTGTGTAGGATCCCAAGCTCAGAGGACAATGACTAGAATTCGACGAACTAATTTAACCCAAATTCGTTCAAAATTTGAATCTAAGATGCATCATTGGCGTCGTTTTTGGAAATGCTGACGAAAAGCCAACCAAATACTTCTCTTAAATTAGAATTATCTAATAAAATGATAAACATGAGGGCTCAAGCTAGCGTTTTCCCCAAGGAAGTCACCTCCCCCGACCACGACGACTCAGCTGGTAGTCAGGATGGAGAACAGCCTGCTCTAATCTTCCTGGCCATGCAGAGCAGATGAATAAGATGTCTCAGATACTCTAAACGCTCCGCACACGTTAGGGCAAGAAAAGTAGGGGGCTCAATCCTTTTCGACTCCCATGCTTGCCTCTAGGCGAGGGGGTCATAGAATGAAGAAGCTGACCAAGAAGACCTCGAGGCCATGCAACTCTTACATTCCAGTGGCCGCCAGCACCTAGAGTTGCTCAAGGCTTAACGGGTGCTTGGGCTGTGGGACTCCTGATGAGAGTCCCAAAAGAATGAATTCTCGATATTTTTTGAGATGAACAGAGGCCACCCATGCAGGAGAGAGCCTCTCGAGTTATCCGATCTACAAGTAGCAACAGCGGACTGACGACACATCGCACCATAGAAAGAACGGAGTTGAGGACCTACCTCAACTTCAAAAGATCTAAGAACTCCTCCCGGATGGCGAAAAAGGTTCAAAAAATTTGGAATCGCATGTTCAATGACGATGACGAGTACGCGGCCGATCTGAAGAGATCTATGTTCACTATGAAGATCTGAACCCAACCGAAGCTAGCAAAGTTTAAGATACCGGCCCTGGATCCCTATGATGGGAACACTAATTCCATGGACTACTTGGAATACTTCCATACCCTTCTGAGCTTCCAGGGCCCGGAGGAGGCATTCATGTGCCAATGTTTCCCCTCACCTTGAAAGGGGACACTCGAATATGGTTTTATTAGTTTTTCTCGAATTTTGTTCAGAGTTTTTGGGATCTCACTGATCTCTTCCAATCGCCTGGAAGAAAAGCAGTCATGGCACCTTGCCTACATCAAGCAAAAGCAGGGAAAAAACCTAAGAAAATTCCTAGAGTGGTTCATAGCTAAAGCTTAGAGAATCCCCAAGCTCAATGAAGAAGTGAAGCTCATCAGCTTTATCTTTGTGCTCGGGGCAGGAGACTTCTTCAAGTACCCGGCCCACAAGAATCTGCAAACCTTCCGGAAAGCGAAAGTTATTACCTGGGCCTATGTGGTGGCTAAAGAGGCCAATGAGGTAAAGTATCCAGAGAGGACCGACAATTTTTGCTCCTTCCCGACGGAGGAAAAGAGAAAAAATGGGGGCAGTGACAACCCCTAAAGGAAGCAACTCAAGACCGGGCCACCCACACGGAGGGAGTACGGGCCTGTCAATTCAACTCCGCTAAATGACACACGATAAAACGTCCTCATGTAGATCCATGGGGAGAAGTTTGTCAAGTGGCCAAAGCTACTGAAGAACACAAAGGGAGGAGATCCAGCAAAGTATTGTGATTTTCATCGATCTCCGGGATATACCACGGAAGAGTGTAAGATGCTGCAATAGGAGATTGAAGGGTTGATCCGCTAGGGCCACCTCATAAAGTTCATAAGGAACCCTGGGCAGACCTCCAAAACCTCAGGTGGTGACTGGTCAGATCAGCCCTAGCCAAGGAACTGGGTAGTAGTTGGGGTGGTCAATATGGTGACCACTCGACCTTCCAAGGCGCACCTAATCGATCACTAGGAGAAAGTAGACAAACGCAAGAAGCAAAGGGTGGGGGAAGATGTCATTAGCTTTAGTGATGTTAATATGACACATGTAATCTTCCCCCATTCAGATCCCCTGGTTGCATATGTGCTCATTTTGGATGGTACGCTCGACTATCAGTGAAACGAGTTTTTATTGATAATAGAAGTTCAATAGGTTTACTTTACCTTGATGCATTCTTTAATCTAGGGATTAAAATGAGTCAACTCAAATTGGCCAAAGGACTGCAATATAGGCTAGATAATGAACCAGTAGCCGTCCAAGATACAATACAACTAGAGGTCACCCTGGGCACCTACCCCAAAATGGCGAGTCGTATGCTTACCATCCTAGTTGTTGACTTGCCCTCCGTATACAATGCCAACCTAAGCCAGCTGTGCCTAGTAGCGTTTGGAGCCATCACTTTAATATCACACTTAAAAATAAAATTTCCAACATCATGTGGTATTAGTAAAGTTCTAAGTGACCAAGTAACCGAACAGACGTGCTACATTTCTCAGATAGTACCAAGCGGCGTCGAGAGGTAAGTAAAAGAGTTAGACTATCGAGATGAAGATACCTTGTAGCAGGCATAGTCAGGAGAGGCCACTGACCTCGTACCTTTGAATTCGGATGATCTAAAAAAGTGCATACAGATAGGGGGCTCACTCGCCGGACCCCTGCGTGATGAACTAATCAGCTTCTTGAGGTGAGACGCGGATGTCTTCGCATAGATGCTCATTGATATGCCTGAAATTCTGGGCAGCGTAATAGTCTACAAGTTAGGTCTCAATCCAGACCGCAAACCCATCAGACAAAAACAGAGAAACCATTCAGTCGAAAAACTTATAGCCATTCGGGAGGAGGTAAAAAAGCTATTGGACGTCGGGTTTATCAGAGAGGTCCAGTACCCGAACTGGCTCTCTAATGTTGTCCTTGTTAAGAAAAGTAATGGAAAATAATGGTTGTGTCAACTTCACTGATGTTAACAAAGCTTGCCCAAACTATAACTTTCCATTGCCTAGGATTGACTCGCTGGTGGACTCCACTTTTGGTCACAAGCTACTGAGTTTTATGAATACATACTCGAGTTACAATCAGATCTAGATGAGCCAAGAGGACGTGGAGCATACCTCGTTTATAACCGATCAAGGCATCTATTGTTATAAAATCGTGCCTGTTGGTCTGAAGAACGCATGCGCGACTTACAAAAGGCTTGTAAACAAAATGTTTGAGAAGTAGATTAGTTGTAATATGAAGGTGTACGTAGATGATATGCTCATAAAAAAATAAGACCACCAATGACCATATGCATGATATGGCTAAAGTCTTCGAGGTACTTTGAGCACACCAGATGAAGTTGAATATGTCAAAATATATTTTCGGAGTATCATCTAAAAAATTATTAGGTTTTATCGTCTCTTAACGAAGGATTAAGGCAAACCCATAGAAGAACAATACCCTCACGGACATGACTTTTCCATGAAGTTTCAAGGATGTCCAAAGCCTAATCGAAAAACTAGCAACGCTTTCCCACTTCTTGGCTAAATTCGAAGATAAGTACCTGTCTTTCTTCAAGGCTCTGAGGTGGACGAAAGTGAATGGGTTCCAATGGATGGAGGAGAGTTAGGCCACCTTCGACGAATTAAAGTAGTACCTTGCTAGTCCACCATTGCTGACATCACCAGGAGACGGAGAAGAGTTGTACTTCTATCTGGCGATATCAGAGGCGACTCTCAACTCAGTTATGATACGCCAGGATTCTGACATGCAGCGGCTGGTCTACTACATAAGCAAAATGCTGATCGACACTGAAACTTGCTACCCACGCGTCGAGAAGCTCGCTACGGCACTCGTTTACTTGGTCAGGATGTTAAGACCATATTTCCAAGCTCATCGTGTGGTCGTCTTGACCGACCAACCGTTGAAGGGAATCCTTCAGAAGCCTGATATTTTGGGATGACTGGTTAAATGGGCTATCAAATTGGGAGAGTTTGACATTGAGTTTCTGCCAAGGCTAGCCATCAAAAGGTAGGCACTGGTTGACTTCATCGTCGAAACCACAACACCAATCATCGATAAGCACTACATTATCAACATGGATCATCACCTGGAGGAGCCAGATTGGGTATAAATGTGGACGGCTCATCAACTAACTCAGACAACGGTGCCGGAGTGGTCTTAAGGACCTCAAACTGGTTTGAGGTGAAGTACTAACTAAAGCTCAATTTTTTGACTACTAATAATGTTGTCAAGTACAAAACCTTGTTAGTTGGATTGTGACTTGCCAAAGAGTGCTTAGTAAAGCGCTTGACTGTCTACAACGACTCAGAATTAGTCATTTACTAGATCAACGGGAGTTTTGAGGCATGCAACCCTCTCTTGGCCAAATACTTGGCAAAGACAAAGAGCGAGATCTAGAGGTTTGATAAGCCTGACCTAGTCCACGTCCTCAGGACTGAAAATTGCAAGGCTGACTAGCATGAGAGAGTGGTGAAGATTAAAAATCTAGAGCAGTACTCGAGAGACATGCGGGAGGTCTTGGACACTTCCAGAATAGAAGAACAGGAAATGTTGCAGGTCTCTGATGTCAAAAATTGGATGACGCTTTACTGGAGATACCATGGATATGGTACCCTACTGGAGAACGAGGATGAAGTTAAGCGGATCAAAAAGACGGCCGGCTAGTACACTGTAGCCGACGGAAGATTATACCGCCGAGGATACTTGACTCCATACCTCTAATGCCTTACTCCATAGGAGGCTGACTACTCATTAATCAAAGTCCACATCGGGATCTATGGATCGCACATTGGTGGCAAAAATCTAGCATTCAAAGTCAAGTGCATTACTAGCCTACAATGAAGAAGGACTTCTTGGACTTTGTGAAGAGGTGTGAGAATTGCCAACTCTATGATAATCTCAACCACCAACCGCCCACAAAGTTGAGAGTCCTCCAGGCACCTTGGCCGTTCGCGCAATGGGGGCTCGATATTCTAGGCTCATTTTTTATTGTAACTGGTCAACTAAAATTCATCATCACAGGCATAAACTATTCACTAAATGGGTTGAGGTTGCCTGCTAGCCAAGATTACCAAGCATAACACCATAGAATTTATCTGCCAGAGTATAGTGAGTAGATCTGGCATTTCTGAGGTCATTGTGACCGACAATGGAACCTAATTTTTCAGAAAGCACTTCACCAAGTATTACACCGGTTTGGGTATATATTGGGCCACACATCGGTGGCATATCCCTAGGCAAACAGGCAGATGGAGGTCATTAATCGGACGCTGCTGCATGGTTTGAATACCAAGTTGGAGGACGCAGGGGGCTTATGGGTCAACGAACTGTCATTTGTGCTATGGTCATATCGAACAACTCCCAAGGAACCAACTTGTGAGACACCTTTCAGCCTCTATAATGGGGTAGAAGTTATAATCCCAGTCGAGATTAGACTTTCAAGTCTTAGGGTCGAGGCCTTCAACCCACTAGGCAACTCCCAAAAGATCAGGGAACACCTAGACTTGCTAGAGGAAGCTTGTGACGGGGTCAGAATGCACGCAGCCGCCTAGCAATAACAAATTGGCCGATATTACAACAAGAAAATTTAAAGCATTGCAATTTTAAGTTAGAGATCTAGTTTTACGGAGCATAGAAGCCACAGGTAAGACAGCCAATCAGAATAAACTCTCCCCGAATTGGGAAAGCCTGTTCCTTGTCTTAGCTATTCTACGGAACGAAGTATATAAACTCTGAACCCAAAATGGTAAGTTGGTTTCACGGACGTGGAACACGGTCCACTTGAAGCACTACTTCCAACAAAGGCCCAAGTAGCCTTGGTTCTTTACCAAGTGGTCAAATTTAACCTTAGTTCTACACCGAACGGCCCATAAGCGGTCGTATTTGCGGTCGAATATGAAACCTTATGGGGCTTAAGTGACACGCGTGACAACCTCCTCTAGTAGGAGATAACACAATTAGTTTACAACGGTCGATAAATTGGGGCAAAATGTGAAAGAACATATGCTCCAATAGAAGGCAATACGCCCAGAATAATAACCTAGGCACCGCCATATAATACAAAAACCCAATCCATCCATTAAAGAGTATGTTTAATACTCTTTATATACAAGATATTTATACAGCGCCATGTATACAAGGAGTTATCACGACTCGTCCTGATGGCTCCTCAAGGATGAAGGATACCTCAAAGGACGCAGCGTATGCCTCCGGCCATGACTATTTGGATATCCAACTAGCTCCGATCGGCGAGAGGCTCTGGCGTTCCTCGAATCCAAAAATTTGACTGGAAAATATGGATCCACCAGGGAAACTATCCACCTGCTGAAGTCTATCCTAGGCTGAAACTGCTCCTCCAAGGGAGGAGCCACCTTATCGGGATGAAGCCTTGTCCTCAGCTCACCTTTGAGAGCTACGATCTTCTCCATGGCTTGAGTGTGGGAATTAGAGACCACTTGCAGCATGGCTTTAGATTATCTCAAGGCATGATAAAAAAACGTTAGCTCGTGCCTGGCACTGCAGCGTCTCCCTAACCGCTACATTGACGCGACGCTTCATGTCCTCAGCCACGAGATGGGCCTGAGCCTACATCATGCGGGCTATCTCACTCATTGTAAGGACAGTACCGCTTTGTTAGCTGAAAGAGTGAAAAAAAGA
This sequence comes from Nepenthes alata, assembly GCA_028571085.2. Taxonomy (NCBI): domain Eukaryota; kingdom Viridiplantae; phylum Streptophyta; class Magnoliopsida; order Caryophyllales; family Nepenthaceae; genus Nepenthes; species Nepenthes alata. The sequence continues at coordinate 3,612 of JAOVVI020013172.1, read as the reverse complement.
GTCAAGAAGAGAAAACTATAAACGGTCAACTATGCAACTACACGATTAAGCAGGCAAACTTGACGAGAGGGGCCAACATGCCCCTAGGATGGAGTAGCTCTCGAGACACCCTGAGGATAGAAAGGTGGAAGGCCTAATGATTCCATTGCACATCCACATCCCACATTAGCGGAGTCCCCTTCGTTTCTATCAGACCACATCCTCCCGTTGCTCCTCTCCCCATCAAAGGAGGATCCTGGCATAGGAGGAGGAGACGCCTCTCTCCAGAAGCAAAGTAAAGTGGAAAAATCAATCATATTCCCCTCAGCCATGATGAAGGCAGGGGGACTATGGGGCAAATCAATGAAGCGAAGCGCAGGCGACATGCGATTATATTGGAAAATTTTCCCGCCTAAAATGGCATCACAACAGGGTTTGAGGGGCCGCGTCGTTTCTATTCAAAAGTGACATGTGTATTTACCCGATTGAACCCGCCTGTAGCGCACAAGGTTGGACGTCACATCTTTGAACAGCAAGACTACGATGGTTAAAACTTTGATATAACCATCTAGTTCGTGCAAGTGCAGCAAGGCGGATGGCTGGCTTGCACGAAAATAAAAAAAGAGGAAAACAGAGAGGAAAACCAGACAAAGGCACAGTACACGAATGTCGGAGTAGTCCACTAAGTCCTAAAGAACCACTACCGCACTGTTCAGTGGATCGAGAACGCCCATCGGGAAGTCAGGCGATACTAGGGTAACAATCAACCTGCAGAGGTTAACTCCCTCCAAAACTCTGGATCTCAGCAGTACACTCACTTCCTATGGGCGCCGGCGGACTGACATCTCAGCCTCAAGCGTTGAGACTCTCCCTCAAAATTTGCTAGCTTGCCACTCAGCCCTGGCAGCTCGAGCCTCCAAGCTCCGTAGCCTCTCTCTCAGCTCGGTCAACTTAGTCTCGAGGGTGGCATTTTCCTCTTGGAATCTTAGGGCCTGGACAATGCTCTCGTCCCTATCCTTTTGGCTTTAGCGATGAAGATATCAAAGCGACTTAGGAGCTCCGCCATCCGGAGAATTTCCTCGTCCCTTTCTACAATCATCTCATTTCGTTAGCGTAAGCCCTTCGACATTGTGCCAAGGATCCTCCAGTCCTACAATCCCAACAAAAACAAATATATCCAAGTCGGCAAAAGTAAGAGAAAGAAAAAGCTCCTCTCAAGAGCATACTGTGTACAACTTGCACATCTTCTTTTTCCTCGTCGGTCCCTATGACCCCGAGCTCTATGATAGGAGTTCTCATGATGGGCTGGCTAGAAGGCTGAGTAGGGCGGTTGCAGGGGATACCTCCAGAGTAATCCTCTCTCCCTTTGCAGCTCCAACTCCACCGGAAAGGACCTCCACTGAAATAACTCTGATGCCGCTCATTGCCTTAGAAAGTAGAGTAGCGATGAGATTGACCTTACCAATCTCCACCAGCTCTGCAAGAGGCTCAAAGGCAAGCTCCACCAACCCTTTGGCATCTGGCGCCAACTCCACTGGCACCACCGACTCGCCCAGCAATGATGGCACAACAACGAGCTCCCCGGCGGCCACACCCTTGATGACACCCAAGTCTAAAGTGATAGCAGGGGTCTCCACCCCAGAGCACTCCCCGACTCCTACCAGTCATCCTGCCATGCAGTAATCTGACTCGGTGGAGGATGAGGAAGATGCCACAGCCGGCACTGCCCTTTTCTTCCTAGAGATGCAGGGAGAATTGTCAATGGCGAGAGCCCTAGCCTTCCATTTAGGCTTCAATGCCGTCGACGGAGGAGTTTTGAACTTTTGGATCGGTGAGGGAGGACCCTAATGAGCTCTCCTGGCCTCCTCCTGGGATAAATGATGATCCCTCCTGACTCAAAAAGGTGCTCCCTCACCAACTACAGCAGCGGCTCAAAAGCCTTCACCTCCTTCCTAGTGGGCTTGCCGGTGAAGTCCGCAGGAACACAGCCCCATTTCCTGGACAAGGGCTAGCTATTAGAAACTCGCACGAAGAAGAGTTGGTCTTTCCAATTCTTGACTGACTCATAGATCGCTCCACTGATGCGGAGCTCCCTCGGAGAAAGCAAAATCGAGTCCCCACTCTGGGTAAACTGAAATATGACCCTCACAGCCTCCACCGTCAACAACCATGAATGGTGACAGAGAAATATGTAAAGCGAGTGGAGATAACACACATCATTTGTGTGAAGTCGTGTGATGAGAACTCGAAACTCCATAAAAATATGGAGAAGTTGGGATTGGGAGACGAAGCCCACTTCGCAAGTGAGCCTCACAAACAACAATGTGGCTTACCAGAGGAGAGCAAGCCCTATCCAACTCCCTAGGAATCGAGAACACGATATGGGATGGGATGTTGTATTAAACATAAAGCTCCCTAATTTCACCGGAAGAGATAACGGAAGAAATTTCATTAAATGAAGTAGCCATGGAAGCAGAGTAGAAAGTGAAGATGGAGACTTGAGATGTTTTGGAGAAGAAAAGTGTAACGACCCAGATTTTTGGAACATAAGAAATATAAATCGGCCTTAGGATGAAATTCTAGTCCAAAATTCCTAGATAAAAAGAAGTCCAAATTTTATTCTAGTTTGGATTTCCTGGATAAAAAGAAGTGTGGATTTCGGTGATGAAATTTTAGTCCGGATTTTTTTGATAAAAAGAAGTCTGAAATATTACTTTATGAAAAGAAGTCCGAATTTTTACTTGATAAAAATCAAGTCAGGCAAAGAGAATCAATTTTTAGCCATGTAAGGTCGGAGTGGCTAAGGCCTAAGTGGAATTGTGGAAGAAAACCGAAGTGAAAGAACCGGTCAACATTGTTCACCGGAAACTTGGTAAGAATATTCTGGTCAACGTTGATAGTTGACCGAAATAAGAAATCTAAATTCGATGAACCAGAAATTTAATGTGTTTACATGAAAATGCTAAGTTCAGTTAACCAGGAATTTAATGTGTTTACATTAGAAAACTAAGTTCAGTTAACAAGGAATTTAATGTGTTTACATAAGAAATATAAATTTCGTTAAGTTCAGTTAACTGAGAATTTATGAATTCCTTGGGAATATAAAATCATAAATGATCTAATAAATAAGAAATATTTTTCTTATATTTTCAATCATTAATAATGTTCATTATTAATAAGAAATATTTTCCTTGTACTGCCAATCATTTATGGCAGTTATCAAATCCAAAGTCTATAAGGAAGAACTAGAAGAATGAGAATATGGCACGTAATAGAATTTTTAGTAAAAGCAAAGTAGAAGAAACCAGGCAAGAGTAGAGATCAATATAAAGTTGAAGAAACCAAGCAAGAGTACTCACATTGTTTTAAAGTTCATGACTATGCATGTTTGCGATATGAGTATTTATGCTATTCTTATGAAATTACGTTTTGGTATGTATGAAGTTTGTTCAGTTTTTTTTATCTGATATTTTTATGAAATTATGAATGAAGTTGTTCTATTTCGTTTATCTCATATTTTTATGAACTTATATTTCAGTATGTATGAAGTTTATTATATGTATGAAATATGTTCTGTTCATCTGATTTAAGGAAGAATTGTTCTAAGTTGTATGTTTAAAAAGAAATCCTGAT
>JAOVVI020013171.1:0-11956 GCA_028571085.2 Nepenthes alata | reverse complement strand
TATTTGTGTTACTACATAAAAATATTGACTGTGGCTAAATCAATATTGACTGTATTAGATGCAATGTTTTTATAAAATAGAAAAAACTGAATATTTTCCACCTTTAAGGGTCAATATTGATACAGCCACAGCAGATACTTAATATGATATCAGTATTTTCATCTACTAGCGGATATACTTCCCTCCCTTTTTATTACTCTTCCCCTGCTGTGAGTTGTTTATATCTGACAATGCATGAAAATTTGTAATGATAGATGAATTTTCCTTCAGGAGAAAATCAAAGATCAAGTTGGTAACATGTATCTTTGGCCACATACGCTAGCAGTACCCATTCTGGACCCCATAAAGTATGCTCGATTTCTTCTCCCACCTTCCATACTATATTGACTAGGGTGTTCATAGTACGAGCACCGAAATCGGTTCAGTTTTGGTTAGGGTTGAACCAAAAAAAAAAAAAAAATTCAAGCTGTCCAAGCTACTTAACAAAGCTGAACCAAGCCGGTAACGGTTTGATATATACATGATTTGGTGGTGGTTTGATTTTTTATTTTAACAGTATTTTGATTGGGCTGCGACTTAAGAACTTAAACCGAACTAAATTAATCTAAACCACACATTCACACACACATATAATAATAATAATAATAATTTGAATTTTCTATTGTAACTAAAAATATTTTGGTCATATCTATTTTTACTATACTTTTTAAACAATTTCAGTATAAGTGATTGAATTATTTATCATTTCAAGAATTTATTGTTACTTACATTATTGGATGTAATTATATTTTTATCGGCATTGATCATATTTCAAACAAATTTTCAATATATTAAAGAAGTTTTGGATGATCTGAAAGTGTAAAAAAATTACATCAGCTAATATTTGTTTTCCAAAATATTATATTTTGGTATATTTTAATGTCAGTCTTTGATTAAATAGTATCTCATATTTTTTTTATCGTGATAATATGGATCAAGCTTAAATTTGATATTAGATTATTTGTTAATTGATTATTAATAATTTCGCTGGGAATGTTATTTTTTGTTTCTTTATTATATATTTTTACTATATTTGTTATGTTGTTTTGTATTATGTATTTGATGTTACTATATTAATATTATTTATTTACTTTGATTTTTGTAACTACAACATTAATTTAAACAAATAATTTTTATATTAATGACCTTATTATTACAAATTGTATAAACTGTCCTAATTAAATCAACCCGCATGAGTCCCTCTACTTGTACAACCCTATTATATAACCTTTATACAACTCTTTTTCATATATGAAAGAAATATTTAAAAAAAAGAGAGAAAATTAAAAGGGGCTCACATTCTTTACCTACACATTGGAAATATAATTGTGAAAAGATTGCAATACTCCCAACTGAAACCGAACAGTTCGATTCAATTATCCTGTATTTCTGTTCGATTGGGTTCTGTTAGTTTTATTTTTTTACTGAGTATTCCTTTGGCTTAATACATTTTAAATTTGCAGAGCTATGAGGAAACCGGTAGGTATTCTACATGTGAAGGTTCTGAGAGCAACAAATCTGAAAAAGAAAGATCTCCTTGGTGCTTCGGACCCATATGTGAAACTAAAGCTTACAGAAGGTAGATCTCCGTCGAAGAAGACCACTGTGAAGCACAAGAACTTAAATCCTGTGTGGAATGAAGAGTTTAATTTGGCTGTAAAAGATCCTCAGTCCCAAGCTTTAGAAATTCATGTTTATGATTGGGAGCAGGTTAGTATTTCGAGATCGATGGCTGAAAGTTTTCATCTCGTGTTTGTTTTAGTCACATAGCTAGCAGTGATAGTATTAGACATGACACGAATTTGACACAGGTTCGACACAAAATAAGAGGGCTTGGCTTGTATGAAATGGGGTTGTGTTATTAATGGTCGACATGTTCATAACACGAAATAATTGCATCGTTTTTCGTATTGACACATTAAAATAACATGAATGATAAATGTGTCGGGTTAACACGGTTATAAACTAACATGGTTAAAACTCATTTGTCCATTCAAATTGTGTTGTATTATATGTTAACTTTTTAAATGTCTCTTATCGTGTTAGAAGTATATTGTAGTGCAATGGCTTGCATATTTTTAGGATTTGTTTGGATCTATGAAGGCTTTGAAAAAGGGAAAAATTGACAAAAAAATACTTCTCGAACACAGCATGAGCACAACACAAAAAGAGGGTTTTGGTTTGTATTAAATAGGTTAGTGTCATTAACGAATTGACACATTCATAACACAAAAATTTTTTGTCATGCTTCATGTTGGCACGTTAATTCAAAAATAACATGATTAATAAATGTGTTAAGTTAGCACGATTGTAGACTGAGACGGCTAAAACCCATTTGTACATCCAAATTGTGTTTTATTATATGTTATCATTTTAAATGTTTCTTCTGATGTTAGAAGTGGATTATAGTGCAGTGACTCACGTATTTTTAGGATTTATATGATAAAAAAAAGTGTATTAAAATATTCATATTTGAGAAAAGTAATTTTCTCAAATAAAAGGGTTTTCGTTTATAATAAATGGATTTGTATTATTAACGGATCGACAAATTTGTATCGTGAAATAATCATGTTATATTTCGTGTGACACATCGACACAATTAATTGAGTTAACACTGTTAAAACCCATTTATCTATCCATATTTTGTTCTACTATGGGTTAACTTTTTAAATGTATTGTATATACGTACTAATATGTCTTGTTGTGTTACATGCATAAATACAAATATTAGTCGATATTGTAAATATCCGTTCATATTCATTTGTATTAGGCCCTCAATAGCGTAATAATATCATAATATGTTATTTTATTGACAATATATTGCGATATATCAACTGATTTATATTTAATACGGCATTATCAATTTACGATTTTTTAAAATTTTTTTATTTTGACATATCCGTACTAATACGTATAGTCCGATATGTTTGATATCGATATGACCTCACCACCGATACCGATACCGATACTGATATCGATATTTTAACCTATGGTCACACAAATACGATTTGTTTACTGAATATTATTAATTCATTTAATAGGTTGTGTTTGTGTTTGGTTTATTAACAAATTATGAATTGTATTGTATTCGTATGATCATATACTCTATTGTACTCATATTTTGACAAGGCAAGAACACAACAAATCAACATGAATTCACACCCTACTTATAGCTAACTTTTGGAACTCTTTATCCCCTTGCCACCCTACTAGGTTGGAAAACATGACAAGATGGGTATGAATGTCGTCGCCTTGAAAGATCTTTGCCCCGAGGAACCCAGAGTTATGACACTCAACCTCTTGAAAATTATGGACCCAAATGATATTCAAAACGAGAAGTCTCGTGGGCAGATCGAGATTGAGTTGACATACAAACCGTTGAAGGAAGATCTTGAGAAACAGTATGGAGACTTGGATACAGTGGCGAGAGCTGCCGAAGGAACACCAGCTGGTGGAGGGCTGCTTGTTGTGATAGTACATGAAGCTCAGGATTTGGAAGGAAAGTACCACAACAACCCTTCTGTGAGGATCATTTTCAAAGGAGAGGAGAAAAGAACTAAGGTATGTACGAGTAATTTATTATAACTTTTTTTTTGGGGAGGGGGGGTTTGAATGGTTATATCTGTCGAGAAATTGATGGATATAAAAGTTTTAAGCTATTTGATGAAGATTTAAGAGTGATTTTATATTTTTAACATGCCCCAATGCAGATGCCTTTTGTGCTTGAGAGTGGATTGAACACATGAATATTCAATTTGATGTGTTCAGAAATAATTGTATGAAAAATAAGGGTTTTAGGAATCAAACTCAAAATTACTTAATTAATGAGGCTCTGCTACCATGATAAAAAATAATATGCTAAAAAGGTTATGTTGTTAAATGATTGTAACTATTAGATTTACTAAATTTTACGGATTAGAATATTGACACTCAAATAATATGTACAAAAAATAAGTGTTGTAGAGATAAACTGTTAATATAGATGAGTTGGGTTATACTAAAACATACGATAAGGAATGATTATATTTATAAATGTTTAAAAATTGTTCTTATGAAAAATAAGATTCAGAAAGAATGTGAAAGGCGGTTAAGAACTTTAAACAATTGGCCAAATGAAATATTTATGAGGAAATCAAAGTTAGTTATGGTTGGAGGAAAAAAAAGTGTCAGGGATTTAAAAGATTAGCAACAGTAAAAATAAAAACAAATCACATAATAGAACACCAGATTTATGTGAAAAAATTATAAAGGAAAAAAATCACAACTAGAGGAGAAAAGTTTCACTATCTTTGAAAATATGGTCACAAGAGGTGGGTATAATGTGTTTCTAAATGCTCATTCATAAATATATTTAGGCAAAGCTGATGGGTCTAAAACATAACAAGCCCAAGACCGTAGCCCACCACAAATCTCCATTCAAAATTTGTATCAAGTTACACCGTAATACAAAACAAATTCGAGTCACAATTAGTAGAAAAAAGGTAGACTTGCTTTTCGAGTAATATGATAAAAAAAACTCAAAATTGCTTCTATTCTCATAAGCCTTGGCTTTGGGGATAAATTACTCTAAAGCAAGTTGAAATTGTGAGGGAAATACCAAGAGGAAGAGCACTGAAATAAACTATACGGACACTAATCTCATTCTTTATGTCTCGTTCAATAAGCTCAATAAGCTCCTAGCGGATTTGTGCCTCCTATCTACTTAGTGTGTGTTAGGAAAAGATATTGTACTAATCGAATAGAATATGCAATAAAAGCAAATTTATTTAGCCAATCAAATCTGATTTTGATTTTTCAGACTGTGAAGAAGAGCAGAGATCCTAGATGGGAAGAAGAGTTTGAGTTCAAAGCAGAGGAACCTCCCACAAAAGATAGGCTGCACGTCGAAGTTTTCAGTACCTCGTCAAGGAACTTACTACATCCTAAGGTACTGGATTCGCTTCGTATATTATTTAATGTGTTTTCCAATATTATAATAAAATTGCAATATATCTTCATATAGTGATATATCGGCTGATATATTCGATATTTTCCTCCATTTGGCTGATATATCCTTGTTAAGTTCCGATGACAAAAAATATTTTGGGTCAATGTCTGTTACCGATACTTATATTATGATATGGTCGATACAGATACTGTTCTAGGCATTATTTGTACTAACAATACCGTTGATGGTGTTTTCCCTATTAGAAAACATCAAAAGTGAATTGTATTTTTGCTTGTTATTTTACCAGAAAAGTTTAGAATTAGGTGCATTATTGTTAATGATGCTCCATTGGTTTTGATAATGGTCTTAAGTGTCATCAAATGAGATCAATGTATGAATTTATTTTCTTCATTTTACCCGATTTAGTATAATATCTTTTAAGAATAGAAATAGATTTTTAAGTTTACCTTTTTATTTCTTTCATTCATCTATAACTTCACAAGTGCTTCTTCATGGGACTTATATTTTAAGTATCCAAATTTTCTTTAGATGTCATTTTATCATCGTATCTTATGTAAATATAACTTTAAAACCTTTATAGATATCACCATTCATTTTCTTATCTAGTATAACTTTACTAATTTATCTTATTATTCTGTCTCTCTAACACTTATGGCACGTTTGGTTGTTGAAATAGAATAATATGAGAATAGAAAAGTTATTCCAGGGAATAAAATAGGATGAAAATAGAGTTGGAATTGTTATTCTCATATTTGGTTGTTAGAATAGAATAAGGTAAAAATTAATATTCTTTTGTTTTGTTTGTAAAATAGTATGATGAATAATGTGAGAATAGTGATAATAATAATAATATGAAATAATAATAATAATAATAGTGGAATTATTTATTCTCGGTTAAATTTGTAACCAAATGGAGGAATATCTATTCCCTGATAATAGAAATTCTATTCCCACCTTATTTCTCCAACCAAACATGGGATTATTCTTTGTAATATTGTTTCATTACTAACATTTTGATTAATTTAGTACAGCCGTTCCAATAACATTATTATAGAATTTTTCTTTTAAATTTAAAGGTGTATTCTATACCCATCAAATGTATGTACAATACCCTCCAATATATAAATATATGTATATAGATGCATGCATGCATGCATGTATGTATGGCAAAGCCAGCTGGTTTGGGTTGACTCAATGTCTTTCTAGACGTAAAATGCTTGTTGCCTTGCAGATATGCTGAGATCCTCTCATTAATTGAGCTCCCTTATTATTGTTGTGAGGTTTAGAATTCAGTGATAGAAAAGTGAAGTGTGGATATTTGCTTTTTGATGACAAATTCCAATCTTTACCCTCCATTTGTTGTAACTAAATCTTAACCATCGAAATAATAAGAAAGCCTAGTTAATCAAAAGATCATACCAGCTCTCATTGCCTCAAAATATCAAACAATCATCGTTCATGGTTTTTTTTTTTTTCCTAGTTTTTATTGTTGATAGTGTCAGTATATCATTATCAGATGCATGGGACATTATTTCTTCTTGCAAAGTAGAAAAAATATTGATATATTACAGATACCCTGATACATATCTTGGCACAGTAATAATTTATACTGACCCATATTTCATTCTATGGTTCCTACTAACTCGTAGTGTTTTTTTTTTCTGGGGTTTAGGAGTTGTTAGGATATTTGGATATCAGTCTTGCCGATGTGGTTAGGAACAGACGGATCAACGAGAAGCGCCATCTTATTGGCTCGAAGGAGGGGCGGATTCAGATAGAGCTGCAATGGAGATTGGCTAAATGACCTTGTTATACACATTGGATCATGGTGTTTGTTTTGTGCATAAATGACATCTTAGTGCTGGTTGGTAATAAATTGAAAATATAAAATCATGGTCGGGGTTTTGGTGAATATTCAAAGGAAAATGAACCCCAGATCCGAATCGAGCATTACTGATACGATACTGACTTTCTTAGGTGTATTTTCGGTCGGTTTTAGTTTTTGCATCATATATAAATAAGCATATGGAGAATGAATTTAATGATGAGCCTATAAACAAGACTGTCATTGCTGGTTCTTCCTACAATCACAATTTCATTTACGCCCTAAAAAAATGTGTTATTTATATTTATTTATCTTAATAAATATTTTTATGTCAATATAAATATAAATATTAAAATTATATATATATATATTATATTATATTAGATCGTCTAAATTATTTTAAATTATTTTAAATTTAATTTTATAAACAAAATAATTTAATTTAGACATTTTAAATTCAGATATTTATCCATTATTGACTAGGTTTGATTTTTTCTCTCTCTTTTTTTCTTTTTTTTCTCCCACTTGCACCTTTTTCTTTGCCCTCTCCTTCTCTTTGACACCCGATATTCTCTTTATTAAAGATATTTGTTTAATTAGTATATTTTGTGACTATATGTCTTATTGTATTGATTTTGGGTTATGGGGTGTCGGGATATAGTATTAATTCATATCCGTTCTGTTCGCTCCGTTCTTTAGTTTCTCGAGCCCGTCTGAAGCCTCCGCGCCCTTTGTGCGCTAGCTACCCGGTCAAGCCAAAAATTCAGAATAGTTCCCACTTGTTGTGCGTTGTCCCCGTGCTCAAGCCCAAAATCCATAATGGTCCTCGCTCGTTGTGCGCCATCATGCGCACGAGGGTTTCTCTGGAAACCCTCTATGCGCCTGCCGCGCGCTCAAGCTCAACGGGCAATTTTTTAAATGCAAACTTTGAACCCACTATAAATACTTGGGTTATAATTTTGAAACCCTAAGAAGAAAAAGATGACTCTTAACAGACTACGTCGTGCCTTACATGAGAAGAAAGTTGTTCATGCTCAATTCATATTGCTTCTCTTGAGAAAATCAATAGCAACGAGATTGATCTTCATGTTCTAACAAGTTTTCTCTTCACTTTATCTTAATCACTTAAACACTTCCTTCTACCTTCGTTGGAGACGTTGGTTCGTTGAAGAAGGAGATCCGACCATGTTCGACAATTCAAGTGACTCGAGAGGGAAGATTGACGTGAAGACCGGAAGGTGTCCGGTTCCATTGTCGCGGGCAAATCCAATGAGTTCCTTGGTAGGGATCACAAAACGGGAGTAAGTCGGCTAGGTTAGCGCGTCGTACCACCCGATGTATAAGTTAATTTTTATAGTGCATTGCTTTCCTGACCGTTGAAACCCGGAGGGTTTTTCTCGATTACCGTAGGTATCAAGTTTTTTCTTCATCATTAAAAATTATGTCTTTTTATTATTACTTATACTCATTTATATTTTGCATGATTGTTGGTATCATTAGTATCTAGAATTAAATATTCTTTACGTGTATTGAATATTTAATTTTTATTACTTCCACTATATTTATCGAGGTCGAAACTTAATTGTTCACGTTAGGATAAAAAATCCTTTTTCACTCTTCACGGCTGTCGTTATAACTGATATTCTTCATCTCAACTCTGATTTACATCCTCTTTAAGTAAAAAAAATTAATAATATTGTTAAAAAATATAATCAATAGAATTGAACCGTTGAAAGATAAATAAAAAATACATATATATAGTTATTCTTAAATTTTTTTTAAAATATTATTTTATTGGTATAGGAGATTAATATAGATAATCTCTTTGTGTCATATAAATTATAAAACTTAACTAAATTTAGTATAATAATATAAATCTCATAATTTAGACATTTTAAAAAGATAATTTAATATAAATGTTCTTCCTATTTAAACATTATTTTAAAAAAGTATTTTTTAAAAGTTTTTAATACAAGGATTTCATATTTTTTAACTATTATATTTTTTTGTGTAATGATATAAATACCTTTTGGCTTTTTCTTTTTTATTTTACTTTTTATATCTTTTTTTCCATTTACTGAGTACTAGATATCTCCATGTACTATTTTTCCATTTTTTGGGAAAAATGCATCTTAATTATTTTAAGAAAATTATTTTACTTTATGTAATTTAGTTGTATCATTTATATATTTAAATATTAATATGCTAATTTCAATTAACAGTACTTTTCTTTTATCACACCCAAAAAGGCTAATATATTTATTAATATTTTTAATTTTTCTTATTTTCTATTATTTTTAAAAATTAAAAATAAAAGAATATATCAAATAAAATGAGAGATGTCATTATTAGTCATTTGAAAATCAACAACAATAGCTATAATAGCACACTAATATAATACTTTATGTTTTTCACAAATGAAAAATTAACAATTTTAATAGTAAATAACTAATAATAACAATAAATTTTCAATAACCTAACCAACCAGTGCCTCAGTCTCTAATAAAACTTAGTCAAAGACTTCTATAGGTATCATGTAAGGGATTTATCACAGTATAACGATAAGATTATTGCTTTGTAAAGAAATTTATAATTTTAAATTATAAAAAATCAAATCCCTATAATGTAGTGGTAAAATTGCACAAATTATAAGCTCCGAGTCTGGTTATGTTGAATTTTGATCAATCCCTTGTAAGTTCTAATATCAAGCAGATATTTATCGAAAAATCGTATAAGGTTCGTGCGATGGTTGCGGCCCATAGTGATCGCCCGAGAGGTGCCCGAGGGGCGTCCAAGTACCAAATCTAGGGGCACGTTCAAGGCGCACCCGAGAGCACTGTAGCATCCTATAATTAATTAGATCTATTAAGTTTCAGGACGTAATAGGTGCTCAAGCACGGTTCACAATATAAAATACGTCAGACACGTTTTAGGATTATTCTGAAATTATTTCTCATATAAGGAGCATCATGCATAAAGAGAGAAGAGAATAAAAGAAAAGAGGAAGAAGGTCCAGTATCAGGTTGAGATACGATTTGAGTTTCGTTCTACATCAAAATCGAGTATATTATTCTAAAATGCTTTTTAGACCGTATTTTATTTGGTTAGTCTTATTTATTGTTATATTTTTCTTATAAATTATTTGGTGTATTGAAGGGTTGTAATCAACCATTCTTTATTCAAAATTTGTCCAATAATTTTTTTCTTAATTGAAATGAATTTTTCACGTTAAAAATATTGTGTATTATTATATTTCTTATACTCACAAGTTTGATAGCTGATGATTGATGAAAATTTTAGGTTTTATTCCATTACGTTGGATTGTATGTATTCGAGTCAAACCCCAATAATCTATAGTAGTGATGATGATGATGATGATGCACTTCAAACGTAACAAGGTAAAACCCGATATACTTAGGCATGCATTTCTAATAACATCAGCGCACGATGAACTCTTCACAAGGAGACTTCCACTGGTATTCAAAAAGAACAGCAAGAAACACCAAGCAAGAGCACTCTCTGTTCAACTTGAAGCGGGCCAGTTGTAATGAGACTTAGCTTGATGAAGAGGTTCAGTCTCGTCGATTAGTCTATATATAATCGAACTTATTGTAGAATGTATAGGATTATGGAGTCGAGTACAATAAGGCTCAATTCTTTCATCAAAATGCAGGTACTATATATGATAGATCAGCTAACCTTTTTGTTATCGAAAAGTTAGTCAAATTTGACAATCACTGCCCCGAAACCTTATGGTCCTTAACAACCCAGTTAATCCCAATTTATGTTGGGGTCACTTTCTTCGTGGTATCTTTATCCACGGACTCACAATGAGGAAAAGGACGCGGACTTTTAAGTGGTCCGAGAAGTCTGTCAAGAATGATGATAACTCGTTGGATGCGTCATGTCCGAGAGGTAGCTGAGGACATGGACAAAGGCGCTGGAAGCCTAGGCGTTGACTCTCTCTCTCCGTAGGCCTACTGTAGCCGTATTTTATAGGTGGGCAGTTGACCCACTCTGATTGGAGGATCAGGCGGCTGCAACTTTCAAGGGTGTCATGCCTGTCACTCTGGCACGCCGGACGTGCACTTGCCGTGGCAGGGCTAAGAGGTGTGGTCCTGCCACCCTACTACTGGATGGCTGGCCGATCACTAGGCCCCCTTATGTATATAAAGGCTTGTGCCCTTACTTGTCTTGTGTGTGAAAAAAGTGGGACGGTAGATAAGTCTCGGAGTGAGCTTTGAAGAGCTGTGGACAAGCCTTGTTGTAAAAATAAAGAGAGAGACATTTCTAGATAGAGAATGAGTGATATACACTTGTGATTATTTTTTCTTTGTTTGGGCTTTGTGTAGCCAATATTCTTATAAACAATCAATTGTCTATAGTGTATTCTTTCGTAGTTTTTTTTCTTAGTTGAGAATGGTCTTTCCACGTTAAAATCTCGTGTGTGTTTCTTTCATTTTTCTATCTCTATTTTTAGCTGTCCGTTTGAGAGCTCTGCTTTGTTGCCATCCGAGTGATCCGTCCGCTTGGTCACCATACCTTCTGTTTTGCGCCAACAATTTCTAGCTAAGAGATAGTTGCCTGCTTTTGTATTACTATCTCCCATTATTACATACGGAGTCTTACTATAATTAATTAGACAATTGCCTCGAAAAAAAAAAACCTAATTATAATCAAGTGATTAATTGCCTCTTTAAAAAGATTGGTGATCATTATTGATCAGCTTGTCTTTCCATTATTCAGTTGAATCAAACAGTCTCTACCCTCAAAAATCATGGTCCTTGGCGACCCACTTACTCTCAATTTTCAAATGTATAACTAATTAATGGGTAATATTCAACTTCTATCTCATCATCTCCACTTATCATAGATGCTGTCTTATTATACTTGATTAGACAATTCACTTGTAGAAAAAATACTCGTGTTTATAATATAAGATCAATTCACCTTCTTTTTATATAAAAAAAAGGGATCCAAACAAGCGGCCCTTATCTTGAACCGACGTGGCCTTTAGTTAACCACCCACTTAATCCCACTTTCTAGCTATATGGCTAGCAAATGGCTAATTGTCAACTTATGTCTCATTGCCCAATTGAGTCTTGTTATAAATAAATAGACAATTTTGAAAAAAATAATAAAAA
>JAOVVI020013170.1:0-11956 GCA_028571085.2 Nepenthes alata | reverse complement strand
GCGCTCTTCAGGCGGGGTAGCTACTGGTTTCTTCGGCTCGAGCCGGCCTTGAGCATGCATCAGGCGGCAGCTGTTTTTAGGTGAATTCGAGCGTGTGTTGAGCGGGAAAGCTTCAGGTGGTGTTTTCTTCATTAAAAGTCCCTAGATTTTTCCCAAGTTCCTCTATTTATTTATCCAATATTCTATTATTATGTAAAAGAAATATTATGTTAATTCTATTTTTGATTTGGGAACCTTACAGTTTAGGTGATTGTAAATTGGCTCAATAAGTCAGCTCATTTTATAGCCGTTTAGATAACAGTTTCTAGAGATCGATTGGAAAGAATATATATTAATGAGGTGGTTGGATTGCATAGTGTGCCAACTTTTATTGTGTTGAATCAAGACACGCGGTTAATTTTAAAATTTTAGAAAAGTTTACATCAAGAATTATGGACCAATTTGAAATTCAAGACAACTTATCATCCTCAAATGGATGGATAATTGGAGATAATAATTCAGATTCTAAAGGAAATATTAAGTGTTTCGACTATGGAAATGAAGGAAAATTGGAATGATTATTTATCATTGGCCAAATTTGCATTCAATAATAGCTACCAAGAATGTATCGGAATGACCCCATTTAAAGCCTTATATGGAAGAAAATGTCAATCCCTGATTCATTGGGAGGAGACCGATGATCGGAGACTTTTGAGACTAGAGGTTATACAAAAGACATCTGACAAGATCCAATTGATTTATGACTGATTGAATGTTACCTAAAATGGGCAGAAAAGTTATGTTGATCGGAGGAGATTAGAGTTGAGTTTCAATAATGGAGACCATGTATTTTTTAAGTATCTTTATTAAAGGGAATCTCAAGATTTGAAATGAAAGAAAAATTAAAATTGAGATTTATTGGACCGTTCGAGATTTAAAAAAAATCATTGAAGTAGCATATAGATTGGCTCTACCTCCAAATGTGGGAGAAGTTCACAATGTGTTCCATGTGCCGATACTTTAAAAGTATGTTCATGATCTATCACACATCATTGAATACAAACCGTTGAGGATAAATAAAGATTTATCATACATTGAAGAACCAGTTCAAATTTTGAAAAAAAGAGACCAAGTGCTTTGAACGAAGGTGATTCCATTGGTGAATGTCATATGGAGAAACCATTTGTATGAAGAGGCCACATGGGAAATAGCAAATGAGATGTAGAAGTACCTGCATTTATTTTTTTGATAAGCTATGTAAAATTTTGAGAATGAAACTTTTATAAGAATAAGAGAAATATAAGGTTTAAGTTTAAATTTTATTATATTCATGATTAATTAAGTTAAAATAATTAAAATTGTGGTCAAAGGAAGAAAAAAGTTGGATCAAAAATTAAAATTAGATTGGATCACATCGAATTAATAGATGTCTGACAGGCGCCTGATATGTGCCTATGCATAGGATCAGTAGTTGTTACGCCTGATGGACACCTGATCAGAGCCCAAGTGTATTTTTTTAGTGTACTCATGCTCGGAGCACACCTAAGGGAATGCCAGAGCATGATTTCCTATGAGATCAACACTCGACGCGTGTTCAAATGGTGCTTGTGTGCTGTAAAGTCTAGCCATGGCACCTGATACGTGCCTAATGCACACTCGAATGCTATTCTGTTATAAATAGAGAATCCGATTAAAATTTAGTCATTTTATATAGTGTGAGAGATGAGAGAGAAAGAAAAGAGGAGAAGAGAGAAAAAGAGAGAGAGAGGAACTAGATAAGCTCAATTAAAGTGAATCTGAAAAAGTTTTTTAGTAATTTGGAGTTGATGCAAGTACATTTTAAACCTTTCTTCCTTTGTTGCTATTCCTTCCTTAATTCTCTGGGCATTTGTTATTTTAAATACTCATACATACTATGATTTTGTAGATATGATAATTATGTTTAACATACATATAAAATTCTTCCTATTCTTCTACAATAATGCGTGAAATTCAAGTCCAAGTATATGTATACTGTATATTTCAACTAATGTTTCCAATATTCCTTGATGTACAGAAATTATGATTAAATGGCTTTTACATGTTTCAAATTTATACATAAAACTCTACATGTTTAAAAGTGTTCCTATATATTTGAAATTGTCCTGCATGCGTCAATAATTTCTCAAATTTTCATCTGCATATTTATATTAAAAGAGAAGTTGCTAAATTTCTACATAATTTTGTACTAATAGATTATTATGTAGTAAATTTTAAAATGTAGTTTTTATATACTTTAAAAAACTACATGTTTAAATTTCTACATAAATTTTATACACTACATATAAAGGAATTAATAGAATTTTGAAAAAAAAAATTATAATATGTGAAGAATTAAGAATATGTTTTTGAGAATGAGAAAATATAAGATTATGAAGAATTGTGTATAGCTTTCTTAAGTATATACATCAGACTATTGTAATAAGTTCAGCGGATAATATATTATGGCATCCTTAATATATTATACTGGTAGTCGAGGTTCAAACCTATCATCTACGGATAAAAACAGCATCTGGCCTTGTCTATGGGGCTATATTATGACTGCTCACTCACGAGTTTTGAATAGTTGTATACGACCTTTGGTTGTGAAAAAAATAAATATAATTTGAACTTTGATTATCAGCTCCTTTAGTTGGTGAGGCCCTACTTGTCCTTAGTCCCTAAAAAATTACATAATTGAGTATGATTTTACGGCATGAATTTGAATAAGAACATGGTAAGAAAATTTGAAATACTAAGTATATGTTGTCATGAAAATTTATAACACTTCATTAAATCTGATGCATTGTCTCTTTTAACATGTTTTAATGCAAGTTATGTATTTAGTTATACAAATTATATGCTTTTGATGAGCTTTGAGCTCATTCTTATTTTCTGTTTTCTAGTGACCCCTTTTAGATGAAATATTTAGGTATTTGTAAGATGACCAGGATTGAAGAAAAAACTGTTCAAAGAAATTAGGATTAGAATTATAAAATGTCTAACGTTATACTTAAATTTTCAGATAGTAGTTCAATGTAATTCATGTTAATTGGGCAAGGGTTATGTATAAAGATTGATATAAAATCTTGGATGCAGTTTATATTATTAGTTTGTGGGTCTTGGGATGTCGGAACTGGTACTTGATTTTATATTATTATATAAAAACATAATCGATGTTTAGATATATATACATACTGTGAATAATTGCACGTATGAAATTTAGTGTTGAGACGACAAATCATTTATGC
This sequence comes from Nepenthes alata, assembly GCA_028571085.2. Classification (NCBI taxonomy): domain Eukaryota; kingdom Viridiplantae; phylum Streptophyta; class Magnoliopsida; order Caryophyllales; family Nepenthaceae; genus Nepenthes; species Nepenthes alata. The sequence goes on along the minus strand of JAOVVI020013170.1, from coordinate 8,708 downwards.
ACTGCGAAGGATTGCTTTCCACATTCTTGAGTGGTAATTGATGAGTGAACTGTCTCCTATTATAATAAAATATTCAGAGTTGAGGATAAACAAAATAACTACATGGGAAATTAGCTTTGGTGATTGAGGGGTGAATAATGTTAAAAAAAAAACATATATATATTCACAAATATTAGTTTCTGTGTATCACTACAGGAAACCAGTGTGGTGTAACTATAAAGAAAATCAGTCACCAACCTCGGTGCAGAGTGTCGCATTTTTTTTTTTTTTGTGGTATTGTCTCTTTCTTGGGTTTTCATTTTTTAAACAACTTTTCTGCTATTTTGTTGCCATTAGTCTTCCTCTATGTTTCACACCCTTCACTCTCCTATCCATAATTTTGTGTTAGGATGTTCTCACTTAGACAAAAACCGAACCCAACACTTAAAAAACCTTAAACTATTTGTCCGATCCCAACGACATTTTTCATGATCTTTTCTCACAATATGCAAACGCCTGCAATTCCTTGACAACAACACATTAACTTTCGATGACATATAGCCCGGCCAAGTATGCGAATCCTCTACAATAGACATATCACACATCTACATATTGGTGCCTTATTTTTGTTTTTCAAGTCCAGTCACCTTTGTATATTTTTTTTCAGTATGGATCTTACGTTATAGACGTTAAACACTTCAAAGGCATGTGAACATAGTATCCCCGATACCTCAAATAGTTGACATACACACTCTATCATTTACATTTGTACACAAAAAGAAATACTGAATGCAACTGTTGGATTTGTAAGTAGTCCTAAGACATAAATAAATTCTTGCTAAAAGAATACACACAAATCTAACATTTTCATTAACTCGTCTTATACTAGCTTGAAAATTGGTAAAATACAAATATGTGATGCATGAATTATCATACGACTTCCTTAGATAATCAAATTCGGAATTTTTTTGCTTTGTTTCATACTCCACGGCCAACTCTAAATGCACTTTTTTGTGAAACACTCTATCAAAATAAAGAAAAAAGTCTCAAATTTTAAGTTAACTTTTTCAATAATGTTTTAAATCATATTTAGATTTTTACTAAGTTGTCTACCTTGATTTTCTAACGTGAAGTTATATTTCACGAACCAGATTGCCTAATGCTATAGGCAATAAATACCACCAAACCACTATTGCTCATGAGTGCCTCCTTCGGTAGATACCATCATAGATCACACACTCTAAAAGTGCTATTCATCCACTATATGATATAATACATAAATTTAGTATATTGTTATTATGACATCTTGAATATTTTTAATTTTATTATTTTATAAGAATAAGTTATCGAATTAGTTGTAATAAATATCTGACTATTTTAGTGACTATTTTGGGTCCAATTTTTTATATTTGAGCCTAATAAGTTTGGAGTATTTAGATTGATAGATTGGGTTTGAATACTTGAGTCCTTAATTTATATTTAGATTGATTAGTGGGTTAATTTACAATAGTTTAATTACGAACCAAACTAATTAAATAAATAATTACCAGGTGGATCTTAGTGTAACAAAAATTTATTGACTAAAAATATAATTAAATTTAAAAAGAAGTTAAAATATTAGAAATTGTGAATAAAATTTTGAATATATTTGTAAGGATAATCAGATAATTAACTAATTAATATTTTTAATTAGAGATAAGTAGTAGCAGTAGTAATAATAGTAATAATAATAATAATAAACGAAGGAAGAAGAGAATGAGGGAAAGAAAGAAGGAAGAAAGAAAAGAAAATGAGAGACAAGAGAAAACAAGGAAAGGAGAAGAAGAGGGAATAAAGAACGGGAAAAGGGGAAATGGTGCAAGGGTTGCGGCAAGGGGGAAGGAAGGAAGGAAAATTGACTCCGGAATGGAAACCCAATCGAAACCTAAAAGGAGACCTTTCAATATTTAAGATAGGGGAAAAGTGAGCCCAAGGAGAGGAAAGTCACCACTGTCGTCATTGATTGATGCCGGGGGGAATATCTCTGTAACTATTTAAAACTGCCACCACGTCTGTAATCAAAGTCGTCCTCGTGAGTTTGGGCCGAAGCCGCCACTGCCGCTAAACCCTAGCTGCTCTATAGTTTTAGGCAAGTGATTTTCTGTACTGTCACAATCTCATTTTATTACAAGTGATACTTCCTATTTCACCTATTGATTGCAAATGACTCTCTGTACTTCGTCTATTTTCTCCATTGAAAGTGATTCTCTATGATTTACCCACTTGCCCATTTCTATCTGATATTTGAACAGAGGGAGAGAAATTTGAAGGGGGATATAATTTCATGGAAAATCTGGTTAATGGTAGAGAGAATCGAAAATATCTAGTGGTTTTCATAACTGGTGCCGTCATTTTGTGTCGATTTGTTGCCGATGAAGAGGAATTAGAGCAATGGCAGAAAAGGGAGAAAGAAGGAGGATGAAAAGGGTAGAGAAGAAAAAAAAAAGAAAAAGGAAAGAAAAAGAAAAAAAAGAGGGAAAAGAAGATTCGGAAAGGTGCAGAAAAATGACGAGAGACAAGGTTTCTTTTATTATATAAATATATACATTATATAATATATATATATAGAGAAGAATATATGTGTGTGTGTCTGCACATGCGTGCGTGTGTTTGTATTTATATAGATTGGATATATATGTTGGTCAATCAAAAAAATAGATGCACGTAATGTATATATTTGCCTGTGTATATATTGAAGAGAAAATTAATAGTAATTATTACTTTAATTTATCATTATGGAATTAATCAGGATAGTTGGATAGATGAGAATTGTGAATTTATTCAGTAGCGATGAAATAAAAGGATATTCTATGGCCTTTGAAATAAGATTAGGTATACTTAGAGGATCGGTGATAATTAAATCAAACATTTAAAAGATTCGACAAAATATTCAGAGTTTCTTAAATTTTTTTCCTATTGCCATGATAAATAATTTTTTGGTATTCTATAGATAAGTAAAGGATAGTATATGAAAATTCTATGGTAACCGAACAAATGGGAGTCTATGAGACCTTAGAGTAATCTATACTTTTTAGATACCGATTTCATTTCAAATGTTGAGGTCGTTAATATTGATAAGGGATATTTATAACTTAGTGACCATCATAAAGAATGATATTAGAGATATCATTGGTGATGGTATCGGAGATAGTATAAGCATACTAAGAATATAGCCTCTGAGAGGATTGTAAGGGTAGTGAAAATATCATAGATACCGAATAATTCCATGGTACTTACCTAACCGTTGGGGTATAAATATGCTATTTTTGGTTCATTATGGAAAAATAAGGTCCATAGAGATTATTTTTATTTCATACAATTATGACATCGTATTGAACTGACGATCGGATTCGATGGAATCTATGTTACATTCTTGATATCCAGTCATTCATATGGCTTTCGGATCATGGACAAAATATGTTATTGAGTCTCAGATTGGGGTTGATGAATCATATGCTATAATTAATTTTATATATTTATTATTATTATCTGAGATATTTATTTATATTCATCTATTGTTAATTATATTTATTTATTTGGTATTCAACTTACTCTTATATTTTATTGATTTCAGAGTAGACGGGTTGACATCAAGTTAGAAGAGATTACATATTATTGTGTAGATTTTAGATAGAGATGATCACAAAAATTGAGACTTCCATGATAAAGATTTGAGATTTTTTGTTGACCCATTGACTTTTAGACATTTATTGGGCTTTTATTTATGAGGATTTGGCATTATGGACATCGATGCTATTTCTATTTCAAGTAGTTTATTATTATGGATGTTTGTTTAATTATGCAATTATGATGATCAATTATGGTATCATAAATTCTAGTGATGTGATGATTTTGAGTTTATTTATATTAGTTGATGTTATAAATTTTGAAATATAATTGATGATTTCGGATTATTTGAGATTTTTCTTGGATGGTACGTGTGACGGACCGGATTATTTTTTTACTAAATAACCTCCGCCAGAGACAATACAAACTAAGCTCATAATTATCCTACGGACTCTACAAAAATTTTAGTAGAGTTTTCTCTGTAACTGGACGAAAAACTTACGGTACAACCTGTTAAATAGATCTTGCACAAGCACACATCTAACAAAAGGCTTAACACAAAGCCTACAACACACCACACAAGATCATAACAACTGTCATATCATTAATTACTCCAATACAGTACTCTTACTCTACCGTATTAGATCTAGAGAGATGCCATCTAATATGAAACAAAACTCAAAACATCAATATAGATGCAGAAGCATACTATATCATCATAATCTGCGAAAGTATAATAAAATCATAAAAATAACAACAATAAGCCACATCCAACCCTGAGTGGCTATCTACAATCCGATACAACACTTTGGCCAAATCCTTTGCGCACTCGACGTCCAGCCAACCTCTTCAAGCAAGCCTCTCATTGCTCTAACTATCTGGTGCCAGCTAAGTATTCTCATCTGAAAGAAAAAATAACAACAGCAAGAGTGAGCTAACAACTCAGCAAGTATAATCATAAACACATCTCCTAGGTATACACAATAACTAGAACGAGGGAGAGATACATGTACTCTCCATAGCTAAGAAAAAGGAGAGGGAACAGGAAACATCTGGAATCACTTGATTCCCACGGCTCTCACGATTACATTGATTGGTCATTTTTGAATCACTTAGATTCTCACGGTTCTCGCGGTTACATCGGTTAGATATTATCCATTTTTATTATTACATTATCTTTATGGACCTAGGCTAGTAGATCGTACTAGCCAACGATGCAAGAGAACAAGGACAGGAATGCGTCCGCTACACATTCTAAAGCCATGGCTGCAATTATGGTCGGTAGCACTCGACCCCTGGTTGCATCCATGCAACAATCAACAAACTACTACATCTCACTATGTAGTGTTCAACCGACACGCCCCACACTCCTGGGGACCTGGGCAATAATCGTTCTTCCACAGTAGTTTCCTAAAGCATACTACGAACATCACCCACTCTAACAAGTGGACAGAATACGTGACCAAGTATTCCTCAGGTTCACACCGTGGTGGACATGGTATGCTAAAGAATACTACCCCTACAAAACAAGGTCCTAGTTTCAAGATTAGTTTAAACACTTGGAGAGAGAAATCTACATTTGCCACACATGTTCATAACTCAGAAAATCTCATTCCCATCACATACATCTCCAACCGGGAGATCATTCCATCACACATATCTCCATCCGGGAGATCATTTCATCACAAAACACAATGTGGATTCCCTTCCATTTACAACACGGTTCACAATTTCTAGTGGGACTCAATTCCCTTATGCACAAATTGGGGGACTCCATTCTCTTATTCACAACAAATCATTCCAAGTTCACGAGAGAGATTATATTCCTTACCTCCGATGATCACATATCACTTTGGAACCACTGGGACTCATTCCCTTACTTCCGGCACATGGATACACACTTCAGAGCTTACATTTACATTTAAACAGTTAAACGTTACTTCAATAACAATTATGAAGGCATAACACTTACATTTCTCAATTTCATTTCGGGTGAACAATATCAGATTTCTTTTTGAACCTCCAGATGCCGTGAACAGTTCGGTACTTGAGGGATCGGATGTCCGGTGGACACGTACGCACAATTGATACACAAGGTTTCACATTTGGGCCCGATTTAACTTAACACGATGATGGAAGCATGCAACTTTCTATTCATTATCGGCTGAACAATTACGGAGAACCTTTAAGGCTCCCGGATGCCACAAACGGGTTACGGGATTCGACATCTGATCGATATATACATACAATTGGGATACGGGGATTCATATTCTATGGTCATTTTAACATTTTACGAAGGTGACAACATGCATTTTCCACCTTCAGTCTCAGGTGAACAGTAACAGTGCCCATTTAGAGGGCTCGGACACCTAGAATGGGTCAAAACGTGCGAGATCAAACCCGTGGCCAACATATATACATCATTGGGATGTGGAGATTCACATTTTGAGGTTAATTTTATGACACACGGGCGGGAAATGGGAAATCTGTAATTTTTGTGGGTTAGGGTTTCGGTGAAACCAAATCGGGCAAATCGGACACGATTCAAACAACTAACTACATATTCTTGGACCTCAAGGCATGGGTTTCAAGATTCTAACATTAATTATGGGTATCGACACAAAATACCCACTCAAATCAAGCAAAATATCGAAAGAGAACTAGAAATGAGTATGAGAACACTTGCCTCGATGCGTGCTTTCACCTTTATAACTGGCACTTAGATGGATTTGGACTCCTGAGCCTAGATCTCCTTTCTTCTCTCTCTAGAATCAGTGCCCTCTCTCTCTCTAGAAACTCCACTTCATGCAAAAAATGAGAGGAGAGAAGGCAGAATGCGTATTTATACTATGCCACCGCTCAAGCACGGCTCGAGCGGCCAGAGGGCAGGGAGGGATTCTAGAAGCTGTGTTCGAGCCACGGCTAGAGCGCCAAACAGGCGCAAGCCTGCTGGCCGTGCATCAGCAGCACGAACCCGGACCCTTTCTCGATTTTTCTTCTGATACCCAACATTGTTCGTTCCAAAGGATTAGTATTGATCATTAGCATACTAATCACCTCATCATTATCAAGTTTTTAAATCTGGAACATCACAATACCTTGGTAGTTTATCAACCGTAAAAGAAAATTCACTTACCTGATCTCTTAATCGCTAACAACTCCTGTAAATCTTCGATTATTATCATGAAACGGTAAATATTTGGAACAAATACTTTCAGAATGATTTGGGATACATATCTCCATTTAAAAACTCGATGCCTTTTTTAAGGTCATAGGCTACCGAGTCCGTGTGAGCAAAGTGTGTATGCTACTCTTTGCTGATACCTTTGCAATTTGTGACACTGCTTCATCAATTTCACGCTAATGTCAAAGCAAGTATTAAAATATACCATTATAAGGGATTGTTTACCTTTCTTTTCCATGAGCATCGTTTCCGAGGAAGCCTGTCTATCTTTTCATAAAAATCGAAGGACACAGGGCCGGCAACTAGACAGGCAATAACATGTCATTTGCAAATAATGAAGTGAATTGGCATGAAGTTGAGAAAAATACTCACATATTGTCATACCTTCTCGCCTCTCTCACATTTTCTTTTATATTTTTCAGCTTCAATTAAGGCATTGTTTGCTTCATTTTTCCTTTCTACCACCTCCGAAATTTTCACATTGATTTCGAATTCAAAAGTTGTTATCTCGATAGTATTTTAAAAAATTTAAGGTGCATACGAAAGAAATACAATCCTAATACAATTGCCGACAAATAAGTACACGTACCTAGCTAATCTAAATGAATTTTTGAGAGTTCTGTTGGAGACTGCATCCTCCAAATCAAAATCTGCATGATGCAAGTGCGGTTCACACATATAATTTACGAATATAGTCAATGCTAATTTTGAGACTACACAAAGAACTATAAGAGTTTTGAAAGTCCCAAATACCAAGACTACGTCGCCGGGGCGATTTACATCTCTAAAAATCCTTGATGGAGCTTCATTAACTTTTCACTGAATGTGGATACATGCCACACCAGTATCATAGCCAGCTAGATAAAAATACAATGCACAAAAAAATATAATATAACATATGGTATTGTAATTACTCACAAGCTAGCGTCCACTCAATGGCCTCTTTGATTTTTTTCCATCGTCTCAGCAGCAATTTTTGATTTCTTCCTCGCCTCAAGTGCCTTTGGATCCCGATATCATTTTACCTGCATGAGATATGAGTATAATTTAAGAAGAATTTATTAGAAAACTTCATTCCTAGTGGAAGATCACAGTCTATGTCAAAAGCTTTAACCCTAAGCCTGACCGCGGTGACCTAGACTAAAAATGACACCCTAGCCCTTACTCACACGATGTCAGAGACTAAGAGTAATTATTCATAATATTTCAAAATGACGCCAACAAAAATTTAAAAGATATCAGTAACAGAAGAAGCGTACCTCGATATTTTAGCAAACGTAAAAATTAATTCACTTACCTGATCCCTTAATCGCTAGCATCACCTGTAAATTTTTTATTATAATCATGTGAAAGAAAATATTACGTACAAACACATACTTTCAAAATGATTCAAGATTCATACCTCAATTTTAGAAGAACTCAAGGCCTTTTTTGAAGTCATCTGCTGCCAAGTCCGTCCGAGCAAAGTGTGTGTATGTTAGCCTTTGATAATACCTTTTGGAATTAGTGAGACTGTCTCATCAATTCCACACTAACGTCAAAGCAAATACTGAAATATACCAATATAAGGGATAGTTTACCATTCTTTTTCATGAGCATCATTTCTGAGAAAACTGCTCTATCTTTTTACCAAAACCAAATGACACACGGCATGCAACTAAACAAGTAATGACATTTCATTTGCAAATAATGAAGCGAATTGGCATGAAGTTGAGAAAAATACTCACATACTGTCATATCTTTTCATCTCTCCGACATTTTCTTCTACATTTTCCGACTTCGATTAAGTCATTGTTTGCTTCCTTTTATCTTTCCACCATCCCCTAGATTTCCACAAAGATTTTGGATTCAAAAATAGCTATCTCGACAGCGTTGTAGGTAAGGTGTATATGAAAGAAATACTATCCAAATACAATTGTCGACAAATTACTACACGTAC
>JAOVVI020013169.1:0-11956 GCA_028571085.2 Nepenthes alata | reverse complement strand
TTCATAAGAATATCATATACTTACGTAGCAAACATGCATAAACATGAACTTTAAAAACAGGGGTGAGTATCTTGCCTAGATTCCTTTTTCATTGCCTTGAACTTTTCGGTCTTTCTTTACTAGAAAATTCTACTGAGTGTATTTTTCTGATGTTCTCTAGTCCTTATTTATAGCCCTTGAGTCCGGTAGCCGTCATTTATGACTCTACATTTTCCAAAGGGTGTCATTTATGACTTTACATTTTTGAAAGAGTGTCATTTATGATTTTACATTTTCAAAAAATTTCGGGATTAGCTAGATTATTTATGGACGTGCATTCCTAAAGTCCTGAGTCATTAATTTTCCTTGACCGGTTAAGTCTTTCTAACATTATCACTCCAGCTCCTTCATCAACATCAACTTTGGCTTTCTTCTCCCACAATCTTACTTCGGCTTTACCAACCATATAGCCACTCCGGCCTTTAAGGCCACTTCGACCTTACAAGGCTAGACTTGATTTTCATTAAGGAAATCCGAACAAGATTTTCATCAAGAAATATTCCGGACTTCTTTTTCATAAAGGAATATTTCGGACTTCTTTTCACGAAGGAAATCCGAACTTCTTTCCACCATGAAAATCCGGACTTCTTTCCACCAAGTAGATCCGAACTTGATTTCATCTTCAGGTAGATTTACTTTTCTTATTATATTTTCCGGTCAACTAGCGTTGACCAAACTCGATGACTGAAATTTTTTATGTTTTAAAATCTGGGTCGTTACAAATACCATTCCAACAAAAATACAAAATGCGTCATAACCATTAATATATTATTTTCATCCCCAATTTAGGTATCTACATTCAAGGTAATTAGACTCCCAAAATAGGCTTTGAAGCTCCAAAAAATCTTCTTAACTTGGCTTTATCTACTCTTACTCATCTAGAATCAACTCTACTATGTCATCTAGAGGGGAAAAAATAAAACAGTGAGCTGAAGCCCAACAAGGTACCGTAAAAATATGCAAATGTAATTCTTTCACGGAAAACATAAGTACAATTAAGCAAAACCATGAAAATATCTGAAGAACAAAGACATACGAGGAAATAGGAGAAAGCATAAATTAATATAACATGTATTAGAAATCAGAAACTGGTATCAAACTCTGTAAGTTCTAAAAATCTAACTTTACTATTTGAAGGACCATACTAGTAGACCCTACTACCTAAGGGGGTGAATAATTGAGGATAGATTGTGTTACATACACAATCAAAGGCTAGAAACTTTATAGGGATATCCCTTCTAGCAGGATCAGTTATAGAATTACATCTCGAAGACAGGTTAGTGACAGAATTCTACCCTCTAGGCTAACGCCCTAAGGAAGGGCGGACCATGTATAACTTCATGGACGGAGTTATCCTCGATTATCATTGTAACTTTCTAAGGCATGTCAAAAAACCTTACTTGGCCGTATATCAGTCCTTGGTCCTAATTAAGGGAATTAGAAATAACTTTCTTCTTATTTGTTAACTTTTAATTCATTGTGCTTCAGAAAGCCATTCAGATTTATGCATATAACCCTTTAGATAGCTTCATAAATCCATAATAACATAACAGCACAGTTCCATATAAAGTTTTCAGATAAAAATCATAGCATGAGCAATAACCTTTTACAAATCAACATTTACATCTCAAGATTTAAGGATTTTAAACACCAAATCCCTAATTTTTATTCTGGAGTTTCACATAAAGCTTCCGAACTTAAATCAGACACCAAACACATGTTTATTCATGAAATCAAAACCATATATCACAATACATATGGGTAAACATGAAATATATCCGAACAACTAAGAGAAATATGCTTCATTTACATAAATCAGGGAGGAAGAAGATTTTAGCGCATAAATACCAATATCGAGATATTAAAAAGTGGTAGAAACAAAAAATAATGTCAAAGGTACGCTTACCTTCGTCTGATTTACTATTTTTTTTACTCTGATTGGATCGCAATTGACGAAGAATCCCTTTCCATTTTCTTTCTCCGCCTTCCACCTTGCTTCTCTTTGTGGTCGTGCACCAAAATCTCTCCCCCTTCCCTTTTATAACAAAAACGAAGTCAGGTCGATGGGAAAAAATTGGGTTTTAACTCGAGCGCCCAGCAAGCGCGCGGCTAGCGCACATGCACTAGATTCTGCACCTTCCAGCTTGCTTCGAGTGAACGGCATGTGCGGGCCTTTTCAGATCAATTTGTTTTTGTGTTCACTGCTGGGCTCGATCCAACAGTGAGCCTAGATCTGCTGCTTGCTGCACTAAGGCAATTTCCCACTTTTCTCAATTTTACTTATCTTGAACGTTATTATACCAATTTCATTACTAGGATTGATTATATTTTTACCTTACACATCTTCTCTTCCAAAATCTTCAAAATACTTCAAGGCCCAACAAGATTTCTTAACTAAGTCCTTCCTTTACTCCTACTCATCAGGCATCAGCTCTACGATCTCATCTGGTGGGGGGACAAAACAATATGAGTGAGCCGAAGCCCAGTAAGGTACCATAAAAATAGAAATATGTATAATTTGTATAAACATATATATATAATAGAAGAAAATTGGCATGACATGATTGGGGAACAAAAGACATGCAAAAATAGGAACCACATATCACTCCAAAATATCTATACCCCGATGGTGAGATCGTTGAAAATATCTATCCTCCAAAATTAACGCTTTGAGGAAGGGCAGACCACATATCACTCCACGGATGAAGTTATTCTCAATAACCACGGTAACGTTCTAAGGCATGCCGGAGAACCCTACTTGACTGTAAAACAATCCTATCTCTAAATTTTCTTATTGACTTAGGGTATTCATGTTGTTAGTTCTCAGTCTTAACTCATCATACCTCAAAGGCTACTTCAAATTCATACAAATCAAACATTCATACAATTTCCAAACTCTTAAAAATTGACAGAATAGCCTTTGCACAAATTTTCATATAAAAAATCATCAAATAAACCTAACTAATGTGTCAAATAACATTTTCATCACATTTCTCAATGCTCACAACAAAATTCCTACTTCCATTTTCGAATTAGGGTTTTAGGCAAATCTTCCGGACATAAATCAAACACAAAATTCATGTCAAATCACGAAATTGGAACAATACATTATCATACTTATGCTTAAATATAAAATCTATCCAATAAATCATGAGAAACATGCATCGTTTAGAGAAAATCTTATAAAAAGAGGGTTTAGAGCATAAATGTCAAAATTGAGATATTAAAAGGTAATAATAGAGGAAAATAAAGTTTAGGGTATACTTATCTAAGCTTGATTTACTAATTTTCTTACTCTTATCGGGCCGAAATTGGTGGAGAAACCCTTTCCCTTCTCTTTTTCTCTCTTCTCCCCTTCGTGTTATGTTGTCGTGCTATTTTTCTCCCTCCCCTTCCCTATTTAAAACGCGAAAAGGTAAGCAGATCAAAAAATATTTAACCGGCGCTCGAGCGCCAGGCGGGCAAGCGTACCATGCTCTAGCCCCCAGCGAGCGTGCAGTGGGCATTTACATTCGTAAAATGGCCCTCGTTGTGCGCTCGAGCCCAGCAGCGAGCGCAGTATTATCATGATTTGTAAGGTATGAGTATCGAAAACATAGTTAATCCTAATAATTAATTGGTATTATGACGGAGGGGATTTTTTTATAACCTCTGTCAATAACAAATAAACTAATGCTTGAAATAAAATAATATAAATATCTACAAAAAATCGGGCAGAATTCCCCTAAAACTTGACAAAAACCCAATACAAACAACCTGAATTTTTTTTACAATCTGGACAATTATACAAATAAATAACTTTCACATTCATTCATCACACAAACACAAAATCAACAAAAGTCCATAATATCCATGGCTCTAAGATAATATATCGTATCCACTATCTTAGTTCAAAAGGGAGATGCCAACTAGTAACCTGCACAAATCCAAAATCCAAACGCGGAAGCAAAACTAAATCCGTAAGATAGTCCTGCGTAATAAAAATAATAACCTAACAAAAACATAATATGCCGTAGCTATCTAAACTTTTTACATAAATTCCATCCACAAAAGTTTGCTATTTACACATTCACTATCTTCAAACTCCCAAAAAGCTCTTCAAGGATTTCAAGTCTTCACTAAATTTTCTTATCTAAGCCCGTCCTTCACTCCTGTTCATCTCGCATCAACTCTACGGTCTCATCTGGAGGGAAAAAACAAAAGAGTGAGCCAAAACCAAGCAGTGTACCATGAAAACATACAAGTGAAATTCCTTATACAAAACATAATTACAACAGAAGCAAATTCATGCGAAATTCAAAGAACATAAAGCATATCAAAATTAGAAACAGAAATTTGTCATAAAAGCATGTTGGAAGCCTAAAGTAAAATTTCAAACTTCAATTTTAACTTTATTGTTCGAAGGAGCCAAACTAGTAGACCCTACTAGCCGAGGGAGTGAATAATCGAGAATAGATTGTGTTCACTCCACACAATCCAATGCCAAAGCCAAATCTTATTTCATTTCTCAAAGTTTCTAAGTCAAAAATATCTATCCTCCCAATTTAATGCCCCAAGGAGAGGTGGATCACGTATCACTTTATGGACGGAGTTATCCTTGATTACTACCATAATGTTCTAAGGCATGCCGGAGAACCTTACATGATTGAATAATAGTCCTAAGTCTGGTTTCTAATTAATTTACTTAATTGAAGGTATCCACGTTCTTATTCCATTAATCTTAACTCATCATGTCTCAAAGGCCAAATCGAACTCTTACAAATAATTCTTCAAATGGTTCAAAATACTCTTGCAAAGTCTAACATTGTAATCTTTTTCAAAACTTCAAATAAAAGTGTCCAACAAACTTGACAAAAGATCAAATAACCTTTTTATCACATTTCTCAAAAGATTAGAACCAAGCATCCTCAAATTTTCGAGTTAGGGTTTGCCATAAACCGTTCGGGCATAAAACGAACAAAAAACAAAAGCCAAACCATGAAATCGAAGCTATAATTCTTCATAATGATATACAAACACAAAATTTAACCAAGAAATTATGAGAGACATGCATTATTTGTAACAAAACTTAGAGGGTGAGAGTTTTAGAACATAAATACCCAAATAGAAATGTCAAAAAGTGTTAAAAAGGATGAACAACATCTGAGATATACTTACCTTCGCCCGATCTACCATTTTTCTTACTCTGATTGGAGCAAAATTGATGAAAAATCCCTTCCCCTTTTCTTTCTCCTTCTTCCTCCTTGCTGCTCTTCGTGGCCGTGCCATGATTTCTCTTCCCCTTCCCTTTTGATAACAAAAATGAAATCTATCGGTGGGGTAAAATCAGGCGCACGCTCGAGAGCCCAGCGAGCGCACGGCAAGTGCACCAAACCTGGATTCATCTCTCGCTAGCTCGCTTGAGCGAGCGGTATGCAAGCCATCTTCTGGAGCAATCTGTAATTTGTGCTCGCTGCTAGGCTTGAGCTAGCAGCGAGCCTAATTCTATTGTTTGCTCAACTAAGAAAATTTCCCACTTTTTCTCAATTTTACTTATCCCAACTTAGTTATACCAATTTAATTACTAGAACATATTATGTTTTAGATACCCGTACCTTATAGGTATAATAAGATTCGGGATAAGTAAAATTGAGAAAAGTGAAAAATTGTCTTAGTGCAGCAAGCAGCAGATCTGGGCTCGCTGCTGGCTCGAGCCCAGCAATGAGCTCAAAAATCAGATTGATCCGGAAAGGCCCGTGCATGTCGTTCACCCTAAGCAAGCTAGAAGGCGTCAAATCCAATGCATATCCGCTCTCCGCGCGCTCGCTGGGCGTTCGAGCTCAAACCTGATTTTTCCCACCGACCTAACTTCATTTTTGTTATAAAAGGGAAGTGGGAGATTTTTGGAGCACGACCACGAAGAGCAGCAAGGAGTAAGGACCAGAAAAAAAAGGAAAGGGGATTCTTTGCCAATTTTGATCCAATCAGAGTAAAAAAAAATAGTAAATTGGATGAAGGAAAGTGTACATCGGATGTTATTTTCTATTTTTGCCACCTTTTATGATATATATATTGGCATTTATGCTCTAAAATCTTCTTCCACCATGATTTATGTAAATGAAGCATGTTTCTTTTAATTGTTTGGATAGATTTCATGTTTACCCATATGTATTGGGCTATATAATTTCAATTTTATGAATAAACGTGTGTTTGGTGTCCGATTTAAGTCTGAAAGCTTTGTGTGAAACCCTATAATGAAAATTAGGGATTTGATATTTAAAATCCTTTAATCTTGAGATGTAAATGTTTATTTATAAAAGGTTATTACTCATGCTATGATTTTTATCTGAAACATTTACATGGAACTATGCGGTTATGTTACTGTGGATTTTTGAAGCTATCTAAAGGGTTATCTGTATAAATTTGACTGGCTTTCAGAAGCACAATGAATTAAAAGTTAAGAAATAAGAAGAAAGACATTTTTGATTCTATTAATTAGGACCTAGAACTGATATACGGTCAGGTAAAGTTCTTTGACATACCTTAGAACATTACAGTGATAATCAAAGATAACTCTGTCCATAGAGTTATACGTGGTCCGCCCTTCCTTAGGGCGTTAGCCTAGACGGTAGAATTTTGTGTCTGACCTGCCTTCGGGAGGTAATTCTATAACTAATCCAGCTACAACGTAATCTCTGTTCTATTTTTGGCCTCTAATTGTGTACGTAATACAATCTATCCTCGATTATTCACCCCCTCAGCAAGTAGGGTCTACTCATGCGGTCCTTCGGATAGTAAATTTAGATTTTTAGAACTTACAGAGTTTTTATACCGGTATCTGATTTCTGATGCTTGTTATATTTGATTTATGCTTTCTCTTGTTTCATTGTACGTCTCTGTTCTTCAGATATTTTTATTATTTTACTTAATTGTACTTATGTTTTGCATGAAAGAATTACACTTGCATGTTTTTACGGTACCTTACTGGGCTTCGACTCACTTTTTTATTTTTTCTCCTTCCAGATGACATAGTAGAGTTGATTCTGAATGAGTAAGAGTAGATAAAGCCTAGTTAAGAAGACTTTTCAGAGCATCAAAGCCTATTTTTTGAGTCTTATTAGCTTAAATGTAAATACCTAAATTGTTAATGAAAATTATGTATTGATGGTTATGACACGTTTTGCGTTTTTGTTGTGATGTTATTTTTGCTTCCGTAGGTTTATATTTTTGACATAGTTTCGATTTTGCTATCTGCGTTTGGATTTTTACAGGTCCTGGACGGCATCTCAAGTATGAAATTGGATGTAGTGGACTGAAATGTTGATTTAGAGCCATAGTTGTGTATATAGCATTAGAGGATCCTGTGTCAGTGATGAAAATGTGTGTTGATATATATTATTTTGTATATTTGCATATTTTATTCAGGTTAATTGTATTAGTTTAACTCAATTTTAGGGAAAACTTCATCCATTTTCTCTTAAAATTCTATGATGTTAATTTGGGCTTCAGACCTGTATGATCATTGATGAAATGTATTAGAGGAATAAAAATATATACATATGTCCATTCTATCACTGCTGATATCAGAAAAATGAGATGCCTTAGGATTGATCAATTGTAAAGTGGAAGTATAGGCTTAGGTTTAAGTAGGGATAGGTCAGGGGTAGTTAAGATTAATTAGGATGTTTAGGAGTTAACCGATAGGCTAGTCCTGAATTTTATTGAATTATTGTTAACCCCGTTCCTCTAACCTGATTTCTTGAGGCTTATTAATATTGTGATTGTTTTTGGTTATAGGATATAGAATGGCTGGTGGGAGAGGTAGAAGAAAAAACTGTGGAGGTGCTCGTACCCCCCACGAATGGGAATCTGAGTACGTGAATTTGTTGGGAAGGATGACAAATGTCATTGAATCGATGGATCAGCGTTATATGGCTCCGGTCCCTGAACCTAGGCCAGTTCCAGTAAATCCTGCTCCGACTACATATGATAGATTCACGGCGGAGAGAGCATCTGAATTATTAGGTGTCCCTGATCTAGTAAAAGTGGATATTTAGCTTTGGAGGATGAAGAAGATCTTTGCAGTGATCCAATATTCTAATCGGGAAAAGGTTTCTTTTGCGATATAAAAGTTGGAAGGTGAAGCTGATAATTTGTGGGTTATGAAAAAGAGGGCGTTAGGTGTGCCCAACGATGAGATTACTTGGGGGATGTTTGATGAGGCTTTTATGGAAAAGTATTTCCCTTCCAGTCTCCAAGATCAAAAGGAGGAAGAATTTGTGCAGCTTAGATAGGGAAACCAAATTATAGCCGAGTATGATGCAAAATTTACTAAATTATCCCGATATGCGCTGTACTTTATGGAGGACAAATTAAGGAAGGCAAAGAAATTATAACAAGAACTGAGGGATAATATTAAAAGGCAATTGGTGACTCAAAAGCTCCAAACGTATGCTGATATCCTAGATCGGGCCTTGATATATGAGAAGGAACTGGAGACACAAAAGTTATTCACTAATAGAGCCGCTAGCCAGGCAAGTTATAGTACGGGATCTAATGTAGAACCCTCTGGGCCCTCTAAGAAGGAGAAGACGGCGGAAAAAGGAAAGAGTATCACTAAAGTTTAGTCAGTGACTAGTTCTCAGGCATCAATGGCTGACTACGCTTTCTGTGGAAAGAAGTATGCGAGGTATCCTTGTCGCAAGGCAATGGGAGCTTGTTTTAGATGTGAATAGTAGGGCCACCATATTAAATATTATCCGTTACCCCAGAGGTTGGAAGTAAAGAAGCCTACTATCTCGGCAAAGGCTTTTATAGTGACTGTTTAAGATGCAGAGGCATCCCCGAATGTAGTTGAAGGTACCCTTCTTATTTGTGGAGTTTCAGCTTCTATTTTATTTAATTTTGGGTCTACGCATTCTTTTATTTTCCCATGATTTACATGCCATATTATGTCGACCCCGTAAATTTTGGATTATTCTTTAGCAGTATCAACGCCTACTGGATCCTCAGTAATTACTGATGTTATGTATCCAAAATGTATGGTGGAGGTGAATTGGAAATGGTTGATGGTAGACTTGATATTGTTTAATATGAGTGATTTTATTGTTATATTGGGAATGGACTGGTTAGCAAAATATCATGCCAGTATTGACTGTTTTCTAAAAGGGTTTGTTATGATATTTCTGGAATGGAACCTTTTTTCTTTCAAGGTATTAGGAAGAAGGAGATGCCTGTATTGGTTTCTACTTTGCATGCCAAGCATTTGTGAGAAGTGGATGCCATACTTATGCCAGCACCATTGGAAGTCATAGTTTGTCGGTGAAGGACATTTTTGTTGTATGTGATTTTAAGGATGTATTTCCAGAAGAGTTACCTGGGTTACCTCCTCATCGGGAGATTGAGTTTGAGATTATGGTTATTCCATGTGCTATTTCGATTTCTAAAGCACCTAATCGTATGGCACCCGTTGAATTGAAAGAACTGAAATTGTAATTGCCGAAGTTGTTAGACAAGGATTTTATTAGACTGAGTGTATCTCCGTGGGGTGCACCGGTACTGTTTGTGAGGAAGAAAAATGTGTCCTTGCGATTGTGTGTAGATTTTCGTGAATTAAACAAAATCATAATTAAGAATAAATATCCATTGTCACATATTGATGATTTGTTTGACCAGTTACAAAGATCACAGGTATTGTCAAAGATCGATTTGAGGTCCAAATATCACCAATTGAGGATTAAGACAGAATATGTGGCCAAGACTACTTTTTGGATGAGGTATGGCCACTACGAATTTTTTATAATGCCATTTGGTCTTATGAATGTTGTTGCTACTTTTATGGATCTAATGAACCTGGTATTCTGGCCATATCTAGATAGGTTTGTGGTGGTGTTTATTTATGACATTTTGATATATTTTAAGAGTCATGAGGAGCATGAAACTCATTTGAGGATTGTTCTCTAAGTACTTTGCGAGGAGAAGTTGTATGCTAAATTGAATAAATGTGAGTTTTGGCTGTAGGAGGTGATATTTTTGGGACATGTAATTTCAAACGGAGGCATTGCTGTAGACCCAAAGAAGGTAGAGGCGGTTACTAGCTGGAGTAGACCTACCTTGGTGACCAAAGTTAGGAGTTTTCTCGGCATGGTAGGATACTATAAGAGATTTGTAGAGAATTTCTCTTGGATAGCTATGCCCTTGACTCGATTAGTAAACAAGGAGGTAAGTTTGAGTGGACTGAAGAATGTGATCAGAGTTTTCAGGAATTGAAAGATTACCTAACGATTGCTCCGGTGTTGACTATTTCGAAGGGATCGGGTGGTTTTAAGGTATATTGTGACGCCTCCAAGGAAAATCTAGGTTGTATATTGATGCAGAATTTTAAGGTAGTAGCTTATGGGTCCAGACAACTCATGGTGCATGAAAAGAACTACCCAACTCATGATTTGGAGTTAGTTGCAGTGGTATTTGCCCTAAAGATTCGGAGACATTATCTTTATGACAAGGAATTCCTTGTCTGTTCGGACCATAAAAATTTGAAGTATTTATTTTTGCAAAATGAGCTTAATATGAGGTAAAGGAGGTGGCATTATTTTTTGAAGGATTATGACTGTGAAATTCAGTATAAACAAAGAAAAGCTAATGTGGTTGCAGATACTGAGTCATTAATCAAGTTTTGTGGCAAGTCTTCAAATAAAACAGATGGAGATGCTAGATTATTTGAAGTAATGTAATATTCAGTGGTATGTTCGGGGTGATCGGATGATTTTTATCATACCTTCATATTCAACCGGAGGTGATTAATGAGGTTAAGGAGAAGCAAATAAATGATTTATTCCTTATGGATATTGTGGGAGATTTATATAAAGACTCCAGAATCAATTTTAATGTCCGAACTGATGGAATATTGAGGTTTAGAGATCGTTTGGGTGTGCTGAATGATAAGAGTTAAGGGAGAAAATCTTAAAGGAAGCTTATCGATGTCGATATATAATTCATCCGGAGACGAATAAGGTATCAAAACTTAAAGAAAATATTTTGGTGGAGAAATATGAAATAAGATATTACGGCTTATGTGGAGAAATGTCTTGAGTGTCAACAATTGAAAGCTAAAAGGAGAAAACCATCTAAGTTATTGCAACCAATGCCGATCCGGTGTTGGAAGTGGGTGGACATCGCTATGGGTTTTGTATCGGGTTTGCCATGGACTCCTAAGAACAATGATGCCATTTGGGTTATCATCGATCGGTTGACATAATCAGCCCATTTCTTGGTGATCAGGACAATGTATTCTTGTAACAAATTGATCCAATTGTATGCGAACAAAATTATTAGACATCATGGTGTGCTTGCTTTGATTGTGTCTGATAGGGACCCCCGTTTTGTTTCGAGGTTTTGGGAAAGTTTGCATAAGGAGTTGGGGACGGAATTGAAATTCATTACAGCATATCACCCCTAAACTGACAGTCAATTGAAGTGTACAATTTAGATCTTAGAGGATACGTTAAGGGTTTCGGTATTAGAGATGAAGGGAACTTGGGATCATTATTTGGCCTTAGTAGAATTCGCCTACAATAATAGTTACCAAATGAGCAAAGGCATGGCATGTCACGACCCAAAATTTTAATAAGGAAAATTTATCCATCAGGTCCGGTCAACGCATGTTGACCGGAAAACAAAATGTAAAGAAGTCCGGAATACGCGTTGGTGAAATCCCAGTCCGGAACTCCTTAATAAAGATCAGTCCGGATTTGATCTGATGAAAAGCGAGTCCGGATTTCCGTAATAAAAGAAGTCCGGATTTCCGTTGATGAAAACAAGTCCGGATTTCCCTTGGTGATCAGAAGTCCGGATTTCGTGGGAAAAATGAAGTCCGGATTCCCTTGGTAAAAGAACTCCGGATTTCGTAGGAATTTGAAGCGCGGATTTCCTTGGCAGT
>JAOVVI020013168.1:0-11956 GCA_028571085.2 Nepenthes alata | reverse complement strand
ACCAATGATCATGGGTCACAACCCGAAGAAAAACTACTCAACATCCGTCAATAATATATTTGGAATATCGCCCACTGAGATATAACATCTAGTATCTACAATTCACACTACCTAAAAGTCTTGCAGCAAAAAGTAGAATCCATGGTTCACACTATGCAATCAACCTAATCTGAAGCTAAGAAAACACAAGGGTATCCATGGTTCACACTATGCAATCAACCTAATCTGAAGCTAAGAAAACACAAGGTTGAGTCAAAATCCTATAAGTGATATTAATAAAAAATGCTTAATGAATAATAAATATCACGGATATCCAAATCTAATGGTCTTAACATTTATATATCAATTGTCTATATCCGAGAAACTACAACACGTCGTAGACATGACCCAAGAACAAGATAAGTCGCCCTTAACCCACATATCATAAGGATATTAAGAGTAACAATAAATTAGTAGAAATCTCTCAGAATTTGATATCAAAAGATGAACAGGGATTCCTTGGTCCAAGTGTTAGCGTAAACGACCTGTACCTCAAACGTTAATAAACAATATGGATTCTGCTGTTCAGACTATCATAGAATCCAACACATTAATTCTACTGAGTGCAACTCATGGATTCTACCGAATTCCAAACTCACGAAATATTAATGACAACCGAATATCAAAAGAACACCATTGGATCTTATACCGCCACTGTGAACTAAAGGCCGTGTATATCCCCCGACAACTGAGTATTTGCACGGGCAAATCGATACTCGCAAGTTTGACCTCCGACCATAATCGATGGACCATGGAGACTCTGCCTAACAAAGTACAAACGTCTCTCCACCATGCTCATCCTCCAACTCAACTCGGTATGGAAAATCTTACTCTCACACTTATCTTCCGACTCATCCAGGTACATATGATCTTATCAACGTGCTCATCTTCCGACTCGACACGGTATGGAAGGCTTCTCTATGTATCAAACCTAGCATCTCCTCCCATGATATTCTCGATATTATGATCTACAATAGTCACATAATAATATATACCTTAGCACCATCATAATAAGGAAATCAGTATCGGATAAATGTAAACCACATTAAAGTACCATAACCTCCCATTTGACTAGATACCTTAATGTTTTCATACACTCTCCTCAACCTTAACTGTTGGAAGTCAACAATCCAAATACCTACACAATTGAATATAACGCAAAGAAAGCTTTGCGATTTCAATTATAGAAATGTCGTTTAGTGTTAACAAGCATCGTACTCATGCAATCAAGACTAACGCAAAGAAGGTCATCACCAACAAAAATAGGAACGATTCAGAAATAAAAAAAATATTTTTGAATAATATCAACCCAATAAATTGCATCGGCCTACTAAATCTTGTGACTCTAAACGATATTGCTAACATTTAAATACACTATTAATCCCATTTCCTTTAACATTCAACCACCCACTAACAGGCCAAAACTAACTTTTATTTTTGACACTTAAGCATTCACGTAATATGTCACTACACACGTCAGTTGAACGAATTTAAATCAAATAGTATTGCCAACACCAATATACTGAACTTAATTCTAAAGCCATAGACAATAAACTGCTCACTAACATGACACCACCGAACCAAAGCCAACAATATCTATTTTTATTAAATTCCATTTCAAATAAATTTTCAAGATTTCTATCGCAATATTCAGCACCGTTAATTTCATCCTATAATCCTACTTATAATTTGAAATATACACATATGCCCACTTACACTTACCAATATAAAACATACATTTCTAATACAACAGATACACATCGCAAATGCCTTTTATGTGTACTTTCATCTGTATTTTCAAGCATACATATATGTCCATACACACGAATGCACTAGCACCAACATGCATACATAAATATATATATATGACACATGGCCACTCACACCCACGCTACTGGATTTTACACCCACCATTGCCAGCTCACACACACACATACACACACACACACCCGGCAGCAACACGCCCACGCTGTCAACACAATTTTCACAACTTAATACGCACGCAGGTAACACACCCACCACAGCAGTACACCACACTATTCTCACATACACACGACTACACACCCACACTGCCAACATACAGTGCATATACATCGTATCCACTCCCATATACCGCACACAACTTACTCATATATTTACATATACGCACACACAGTATGCATACACACCCAACAATATATATATTTATTAAATAAACAAATTCCCAAATCCCTCACAGAGCCAATGGCCAGAAACCCAATGAAGACTTGTTTTTCCCGATTTCTGATTTTTACAAGAGAAACACAGCAATCCCTACATATAACCCAATTTCAGCACATCGTGAAAATTTAAGAAGAGAAGGAGCATATTTGTAATGAAGGAACGTTTATTTGCAGAGCAAGAAGAGAAATGGCACAGAGGGAAATCACTTGCCTGAAGCGACGACTAGGGTTTGCGGCAACAATGGCACAAACTAACGATGGCTTTTACTGTAGCAGTCGGTTAGGGTTTGCGATGGTGGCTTCGGCACCGATTAATGACGACGACACTCCCTCTAGCTGAAGCTTGCAACAACGACCCTTCTTTCGGCACCAATTGATGATGGCCACGACAGCGAAATCCAACGAAGAAGGCGCCTTGGTGGCGGCTCACGGAACCTCAAAAGCAGAGACTCTCTGCTCGACTCCTCTTTTTTCTTCCCCCTGGTGCTGTTTCTTTAGATCCATGGAGTGGAAATCGTGGAAAGATAGATGGAATCAAACGGTTGAAACGGGAGCAAATTTGTTAGGGTTTTTGGCCGTTGGAGATTTGAACGAAATGGAATGGCCAAAATTTGTTAGAGGATACTAAGAGAGAAGGAGATGTGGCTTGAGGAGAAGAGAGAGAGAGAAATCAGTAACGGGAGAGAGAGAGAGAAACTGAGAGAGACGGAAGGATAGAGAGGGAAGGAGAAACACAAAAAGGGGAAAGGGAAAGTGGGAAGAAGAATTGAGAAGAAGGGTGAGGTGACACCTTTCATTATCCTTAATTTTTATAATAATAATAATAATAATAATTTGTATTATTATGTTATTATTTTTGTTATTATATTTTATTCTTATATAATTATATCATTATTTTTATTTTCATATTATTATATTGTTAATAACTTGGTGATGGTGTTAATTATAACTAATATATTTGAATATAATATTTATATCTTATATCATATTTTTTAATTTTCTCAGAGAAATGTTTTGTTAAAAAAATATGTTTTGATTTTTTGAAAATTAATTTAACTCAATTATATAATATTGACTTTAAAATATGACCACAATTAATAATTTCATCAATCTAGGCTGAAACATCTAACTGGAAATACTGGGGTATTTCAATCCTCCCCTCTTATAAGAATTTTGCCATCGAAATATGGGTATTGATCCTCAAATAATTGTCGATACCTTAATCCAAAGAATCATCTCCATTCGAATCAAACATTCATCGAACTCTTGTTCCCCTCAAAATTCTACGGCACAAAAATTTCAGCATGCAAAAATTCATGTTTGTGCCACCAAAAACATTAATAGCAAAAGAATCTCTCTTTTCTTGAAAAAACATTCATAAGTTTAAATCTTTTTGATCTCTAATATCCTCGTAAATAACTAGCAATTGCATTTTTCACTTAAACTTACCCTCCCCATGCAACTCCAATATAACTTAAATCATTATTTGACACATTGGTATTTCATCTTATCATATTGATAAAATTTATATGTCGTCAACCTCAATAGCCATGCTGGTGTTCAAAATTAAAATTGTTCTACGTCCTAGACATGCACTTGACTGTCCTATCCGAATCAACTCTAAAAGCCATCCTTAATCACTCTTATTGAATTCTTTGAATCCTTAATATAATTTATCATTAAAATATAGCCATCCAAAAATAGTCAATGAATTAGTGAGTTTTCAACCTTCAAATGCATCAATCATAAATCGATGGTTAATCCTTACAGGCATATACTTGATTGACATCACATTCCAATATTGCCTCATAACCCAATAGAACTCTGAAGTTGCATATCTTACAGCCCCTAAAGGATACAATCCAAAGATATAAATATCTTCATAAGCTTACTAAAACTATCGTCTTCCAATCTATGTATCGACCATCTCTAATTTAAATTCCACCAGTGGGTTTCCTCGTACCATCCTTTATATCGTTTCAAAAATTCATTCCACCTTCTTGTTTAGATTTAATTCTTCTAGAGAGTGACAACTCCTAAGAATTAGATTTCCAAATTTTGAGACCCATAATCCTTAATTAATTGCAATCAAAGTGGTAGTCTGGACACATCAGAAATTAGGCTGAAAGAAACTAAGATTTGTTCATTTACTTGTTCAGGTAAATATCTTAGGCTTTCCATTCAGATTTTTTATGCTTTCCAGGAACCACGATTTTTGTGATGCTAAAAGATTGCAGAATTTCCGGCAGGTGTTTATTCGAGCTATGCAAGCTTAGCCTCTTGTTGTGCCTGCTGCAAACTGCGAAATAATATGGATAATGACACCGTATACATCTCTGAGTTTCAACTGCTTATTTGAATAAAAAGCAACTCATCTAAATCAGATGCTCCCCATTTTGAAAATCTCTCATTTGCAGATTGTTCTGCATCGTACGCATAATGAGAGGATTCTTGGGCATGTTAAGTCTATTAGGCCCAAATATCCCCCATATTTAGTCGATCAAAATGTTATAGCCTGTTGGTTGGCCAACATCTTACTTGAGCTGTGCAATCTTAGCCTCTTGTTACAGCTTTATCTGAGGTTTCTTCATGCTGATTAAATTCTTAGATTTGAATAATCTCACAATCTACTAACATATAAGGTTTGTAAAGGTATTTCAGGATTCCACAATATATTATGTAGTAAAATGGCTAAATAAATCTACTGTTTGAGTAACTCAATAGTCAATAGGAATTCCTACGACAAAATGAAATTTCAATTCTCAAAACTGTTTGTGGCTAAATGACTATTTATATTCATTGCTTGTTCTGCTGTTGTTTTTGTTGTCTGTATGCATGTGCCAGTTTGGCTTTATGAGGTTTCTCACTGGCATTGATGCCTTAATTCTGAAGGTTTACGACCTTATGACGACCTTGGGCCTCCCTATATTGATTCTGGCATTTGTTTATTTTGTTAAGTGGTGACCCTTCATCGTGGATGAAAATTGTTAGCTCATTCTTTGCTCAGAGTCAAATTGTGTGGGTAGTTTACCTGATTTATTGTCTCCTAATAATTCCCATTATTTTAAAATTGCTATTCTTGTTTTTATTGTCCTTGTGCAGTCATTTCTTTTCATTTCTCTTTCCATTATTTTAAATTTACTATTCTTGTTTTTATTGTCCTTGTGCAGTCATTTCCTTTCATTCCTCTTTCTGTAGCATATTAGATGTCCATAGTATATGTGCAGTCATTTCCTTTCATTTCTTTCTCTGTAGCATATTAGATGCCCATGGTATGTGCTCAATCATATATAAATTTATTAGAAGCGGTCTTTTTTATTGATGTTGATGTGCGAGAGATGAAATATATTTCAACTGATCCTTTGTTTTGATATTCCTCTTAACTTCTCTGCGGCAGTGTTAACTACCAAGGGATGACCTATGGATATTTCTTCATTATCACAATATGTTTTGCCTGTGTCATTTCTCAGGGGTCTGATGAATTCTCTTTTTTGCAAAAGCTTTTTACACCTATTGCTGGAAATTTGAATGATTGGGATTTGGATGGCTGATTTTCATTTTTTTCCCCGTGAATCCTAGCTCCTACTGTACAGGCTGTTGAATCAGGTTTTCAAATTTTTTCCTAAGTATGTGAGTTAGCTGTATCGGTAACCAAGGATGTTTCCACGATATATATTTGTGGGCCAAGCCTTTGCCTTCATAACAGGACTTGATATCCCTAGAGATTCTAGCTTTCTTCCAAGCCTTTAGAAAAGTGTATTTATTATTTGCTGTAGTTGGTGCCTGTAGTGTCGCCTTTGCCATGTGGAATAAGGCTATGCAGAGTTTGAGCTGCTATGACCAGTTACAGGAGGATACAACATTCTTATAGTCTTGCTCAAGGTTTGAGCTGAACTATATTTGCCTGTTTGATGTAATGGAGGGGGAGTAAATTTTTGATGAAACTGCTATATCATTACATTAATTCCTTTGCAATTGTGCCCTACTTGTTTAGTCAAGACATTGGATGCTTTAATCAATCCTTTTCTTGAGAAAGGGAATGACATCTAATTCGTTAAAGTTTGTTGTCTCAACTTTCCATGCATATTTCTTGAGTCAGGTGTAAACTATCATGCATATTTGTTATCATTGGACATCTGTAATGAAGATTGGATGTATCTATTGCTCGAAAATTTATTGGCATATGAATGGTCTGTGATGTGTGTTTTGCGATAACCTCTGTTATTTTTTCAGATTCAAAAACAAATCAGAATCTTTGCTTCCTTCTGTGCTCCATCTGTGTTATATTATTCCTTTTTATCTTTCAATACCTTAGCAAGGTGAATTAATTTCGGTGGTGGTGGTGGTTTGCTTGGGCACCAGCCTTTACTAGAGGTTCTTGTTGATGATTTATGTCATTATCAGAGGAGCTTCTTACTGTTCATATCTTGCTTCCTCGTCCTTGATGTTGAGCTTGGTCAGTTTTTTCTGTGGATGATTCTTATTTTTGATCTTTTGGTGATTAATCGTCACGCCCTTTTTTCCTCTTTATTTTTTTAATTCTATAAAGTGGAGTTTTAATTTATCGCTTGACAAAACAACAGTTATGTTCCCAGGATCAGTTTTGGTCTTGGTGTTTGTTCATATTTTGGTGCTGTTATGATCTTAAGTTGTAATTTTTGGGGGTTTTTGCTTGTCGAAGTAGCCATAGTGTTGGTGAGGTAAGGTGTTGGTACAGTAATTGAACTGGAGGGAATAGAAACAAGACTATTATTAAATCCTTGGACTAGTGACTGTTGAAAATTGTAGATGCATGTTAATTAGGGTTTGGATGCGTTTTAAGCGTTTAAATCTTTGGACTCAAGGTAGATTTTTCCCATTCAATTAGACAATATAGTGTGTGAATTATGGTGGACATACCAGAATTGCAGCTCAGTGATTTAAAAACATAGGGGCGATCATTCCTTAAGCTATTTAGCGCTGACTGTTGTACATGCATCTGAAATGCAAGAAACATGTATTATTAGGTTCTTAATTTCTCCAGTTGTAACATTTGTTGAGAAAGTTTTAGCAGTTGTCCCAGATTTCTTTTGTAACAATTTAAGCTATTAAACCACCGTTCAGCCATGGGTGCCATTAGTTTGAACACCACTGATTAGGCTAACCAGCAAATTAGCTTTGTTCGTTAAGTAATGTGACGAGTCTTGTTGGAGGTCTACTATATGTGACTTGGTTTGTGCGGTGATCTGAATTTTGAATGAAATATTCTTTCTAGTTTCTTTGATCAATTTTTTTTTTAGAATTTGACTACGAAAATCTGATGTCTTCACTGCCCCAGAAGGATTGCCCGCTTTGGGAGAAACAAAGAAGGATGCTTGAATGAAATATCCTTCTTTGATTACGAAAAAAGGATTGGCATCTTTTTTTCTGAAGATGTTCTTTTTCGTTTTGATTGGGAAGCCTTTCTTTTTATTTAGTGATGCTAGGATCTTTTGTTCAAGTCCTTGAAATGTGGAGAAGGCCATTAAAAGTTGAGGTGAAGTTAATCAAGACAGCGGGTACTTCATGGGTAGTTATGCTCCGATTGTTACAGAATTCATTGGCATGTAACGGGATTTTACTGGATGTTTTTCACCAAAACCTCTTATACTTCTTCAGTGTAATAAAATTGTAGTCTGTCTTCCTTGCTCCCTCTTTCTCCTCTCCATTGCTCCCTCTCTCTTGTAACTATATGCTTCCTTTGATCTTTCAAATGCATAGCAAGCTGAATGATTGGGTGGTCTTTGTTTGTTTGGATGCTTATCGTGACTTGAGGACCATGAGAAGAATTGATGCTTTATCTCATGATGTCAGGAGCTTCTTTCTGCTCATGTCTTGCTTATTCATCCTTGTGATGTTGAGCTTGGTCAGGTTGCATTTGGAGTTTTTGTGACTAATCACAATTTTATTGCTTCTTGTTTAATGTTCTTTATTTTGCCATGCGGGGCTTTTTACATTTTTTTCTCCTTTATAGACTCATCGAACCTTTTGAAAGAATCTAATCAGTGACATTCATCACCTATAGTATTGGCATATGAACCGAGTAATTTTGCTTTTTAAACAGTAGTAGCATGTTTGGTTGGTGGGAATATAAATTTTACTCGCACCTTGTTATTAGTGAAATATTTATTCTCATGTTTGGTTGCTTTATTATACAGAATATCTATTCTTGGAGTAATAAATATTTTTCCAAATCAAGGAAAAAGGAATACCAAGTTTCCATTGGTATTATTTATTCATTGTATCAAAAAAATAACTATTCCTAATAATATTATCATTTTATCCCTCAAAATTTATACTATTTTACCCCATTCTATTGTATTCAAAACCCCACCTCGTTTGCCCCCTCCTTTTTCTCTCCAGCCGTTTGCCCCTCTATCCCTTTCCTCGTTTCCTCTCTGGCCCATGACGTCTTCTATCGTCACCATTTCTCATGTCCAGCTATACTCGTCTTCCGTCGCCTCCATTCTTCTTTCGTCTCCCTCCTTTGAAACCCTTGTTGGTAAACCAGTAACTCATTTGTCGCATTTTTGAAACCTAGGCCTATTATCAAGACGTCACAACGACATCTCCGCTTTTATACATTTGAATCGTTGCGGCATAGGCACAGTAGAACATTTTATTTTCTTGAATAAGGGTAAAAAAATCATTAGTACAACTTTCTACCCTATTACTTATACTATTGATATATACCAAATATTATAATACTAATTTTTAACTTATTTATATTTATTTCAAATGAGTAACTAAATATGTAAATAGAAATTTCTAACTCTATTCGCATATTATTCAATTCCCAAATAATAATAATTATTTTTTTATATTTTATTCTATTCTAGTAACCAGACATGCCATATATGTTAAATTTAGATCTAAGATTCCACTTTTCTATTTTTCATTGCACTTTCCTATAGAAGATTAAAGATGTTGCTAGCTATATGATTGTGAGGAATGAGAGATTTCAATGCTTTTTTTTTGTTATTAATTTTGGAATCCCTTTGATTGTTCCAATGCTTTGTACTACACGTGGAAAGTTTATATAGGTATTTATATGCATATATATATACTTGTGATTGTGTATTTTATGATATGACTTGTATTCATTTATTTTCTGTTGTTTGCAAGCATGTTTAACATTAGCTATAATATCTGTTTCTAACTGATCTGGATCGAGGTTTTGGATAGTTCAGCATCTTGTTGCAGTTCATTAAGGTTTGTGACAACATCTGATATCTTCACCTCCCCAGAAGAAGCGGTTTCTATGAGAGAGTTGGTGCCTAATGAAGGATTTTCATTGGTGCTTGGTGCTTTTATTGCAGTTGAAATGTTCATTGAAGCTACTGAGGAAATAAATGCAGCAAATGGGAAATCCAAGGTGTTTCATCTGCGTAACCTCTCCGGTTTATCTATTTTCTGAATAAACTGCTGTTGCTGTGTGAAACTTGCTGTTACCGGATATTTCAGCACATTTGGATATTGACCTTTCGGGTAAGCTCATCATGCTTTGATCTAAAGACATTGCTATTTGAAATATTCCTTATCTAAAGGGGCATCAGATCTGACTATTGGTTGGCCATTCTAATAAAAAATTTTTGGTCTTTCGTGATGGTTTGAAATTAATTCTGATCAAGACAGTGGATTCCTGTTAGTTATGCTTCTGTTCCGGAGAATTCATAGGCACTTAAAAAGACTTCATGGGATTGTGAAAATCTTTGCTAATACTTCAGTGTCTGAACATTGCAATCTGACCTCTTTATCTCCCCTCTTCCTCCCTTGCTCCATTTTCTGTTACGTTGTTCCTTTTTTATCTTTCTGTTGCATAGCTAGTTGAATTCTTTTGGGTGGTGGTGGTTGATTTGGATGCTTGTCCAGACTGAAGGTTCATGAGACGAGAGCATGATTTTGGGACTATTTTCTCGAGCTATGCAAGCTTAACCTCTTGTTTTGCCATCTGCCAACTGCCATATCATATGGACAATTACACCATATGTGATCTCAGGTTCCTACACGCTTAATTGCATAAAAAGAAAATCATATGAAACCGGTGCTCCCCATTTTAAAGAGCTTGTCTTTAGCAATCCGGAGGTCTTGGGTATATGGAGTATAATTTGCACCAATGTCCTCGTCTAAGTTGATCAAAATTTTATGGCAATGGGGAAATCCGTAATGGTAAAATGAAGACACCATACCCTGTATTGTTTTATGCAATACAGCATATTGTAGACAATTTCGGTAATAATTTGTTCTGGTTTTTATGTAATTAATTCTATTGCAAGCTTCATCTTCTTGTTTCACTGACGGTTGATGCATGTAAAACATGCCTCAGCTGTCGAAGAAATCTTTGGAACGTAGAAGCACTATTTCGGATTTGTGTTTCCGCACTATTTCTTCCGTGTCCCAGTATGGGAACACTACTCCCATATATAATATTACTCATGATCTTTCCTTTGCATAGCTGGGTGTGGTGGTTTGTTCGGATGCTTGTCTAGACTGGAGGTTCATGACGTCAGGAGCTTCTACTGTTTATTTTGTTTCCACATCCTTAGTGATGCTGACCCAAACCCACGGTGGCTCTTTTCCTCCAAACATCAAACCCACCTTGGAGGTCCCGCGAAGGTATCTGAAAATTCACTTGACCACGGATCAATGCTCCATCCCTGGGTTAGAAAGAAATCTGCTCACAAGGCCAACCGCATGAGCAATATCCGGCCGCATACATCAAGCTGCCAACGGCCCAGGAGTAAGGAATCTTACTCATACGCGCCTATTCAGTGTCCGAGGATGGACATTGCTGCTTACTCAGCTTAAAGTGGTTGGCCACAGGGGTACTAACAGGCTTGGAACCTTTCATGTTGAACCTTTGGAGCACCTTTTCAACATAGCCTCTTGCCCTATCGGTAGTAAGAAATCCTGATTCTCAGAATTTGTTTCGTCGGTCCGAGGTCTTTCATGGCGAACGACCGCCCCAGTTGCTCCTTGATCCGAGCACTGTTCTGTCGGACAACCAGCATGTCATCCACGTAAAGGAGAAGGATGATAAAGTCATTTTTTGAGAACTTCTGCACAAAGACACAGTGGTCCGAAGAAGTCTTATGGTATCATTGCTTGACCATAACAGACTCGAACTTTCGGTACCACTCTCGGAGCTTGTTTCAGCCCATACAAGCTCTTCTTCAAACGACAAACAAGTCTTTCCTTTCCTTTAACTTCAAAATCATCTGGTTGTTCCATGTAGATCTCTTCATTCAGATCTCCATGGAGAAAAGCTGTTCAAACATCCAGTTGCTCTATCTACAGGTCCAACGTTGCTGTCAGTCCGAGCACTAGGCGGACCGAGGACATCTTCACTACTGGTGCAAAGATTTTTTCAAAGTCAACACCCTTTCGTTGATCAAAACCCTTTACCACAAGTCGTGCCTTGTGTCTTGGCTTTTTGGTGTCCTCGGTCGCCTTCAGGCGGAAGACCCATTTGTTCTTCAGAGCCTTCTTCCCCTTGGGCAATTGTGCCAACTGAAATGTATGGTTCTCATGAAGGGAAGCCATTTCTTCCTTCATGGCTTCAAACCATTTATCCTTCTCGGCACTGCTCATGGCCTCTTCAAAATCCTCGGGTTCTCCAGCATCAGTGAGGAGGACAAACTCACTGGCTGGAAGGCGGACGGACGGACGTCTCACTCTGGACGACCGTCTCACAGGGG
>JAOVVI020013167.1:0-11957 GCA_028571085.2 Nepenthes alata | reverse complement strand
AGTGTCGCTCCCTGCACCTCCAGTGTCGCGGCCAGCACCCCAAGTGTCGCTCCAAATACCTCTAGTGTCCCGCCCAGCACTGCTAGTGTCACTGCCAACACCTCCAGTGTCGCACCCAGCACCATGAGTGTCACTCGTACCACCTCCAGTGTCGCACCCAGCACGCCGAGTGTGAAACCCAGCACCTCCAGTGTCGTGCCCAGTACCAACAGTGTCACTCCCAGCACCACCAGTGTCACACGCAGCACCGCCAGTGTCACTCCCAGCAGCTACAGTGTCCCCCTAGCACCTCGAGTTTTGCTCCCAGCACCTCAAGTGTAGCGCCCAGCACCGCTAGCGTCGCTCCCAGCATCTCTAGTGTCACTCCCATCACCTCCAGTGTCTGTCCCAACACCTCCAGTGTCGTGCTCTGCACCGCAAGTGTTTCTCCCAGCACCTCCAGTGTCCCACCCACCAACGTGAGTATCGCTCCCAACACCTCCTGTGTCCCGCCCAGCCCTGCGAGTGTCGCTCCCAGCACATCCAGTGTCGTGCCTAGCACCGTGTGTGTCACTCTAAGGACCTCCAGTGTCACCCCCAGCACCGCCAGTGTCGCACCTAGCACCTCCAGTGTCGTGCCCAGTACCGCCAGTGTCGCTCCCAGCACCTCAAGTGTTGCACCCAGCACCCCGAGTGTCACTCCAGCACCCGATCTGTCGCGCCCAGTACCGCGAGTGTCTCTCCCAGCACCTCCAGTGTCGCGCCCAACACTGCCAGTGTCGCTCCCAGCCCCTCCAGTGTCGCACCCAGCACTGCCAGTGTCTCACCCATAAACTCTAGTGTCGCGCACAGTACCGCGATTGTCGCTCCCAGCACCTCCTGTGTCCCACGCAGCATCGGAAGTGTCGCCCCAGGACCTCCAGTGTCGCGTCCAACACCTCCAGTGTCGCTGCCAGCACTGCTAGTGTTGCTCCCAGCACCTCCAGTGTCGCGCCCAGCACCCCGAGTGTCGCTCCCAGCACCTCTAATGTCACCCCCAACACCCCTAGTATCGCTCCCAGCACCTCTAGTGTCGCGCCCAGCACCCCGAGTGTCGGTCCCAGCAACTCCAGTGTCGCGCCTTGCACCGCTAGAGTTGTTGCCAGCACCACGAGTGTCGCACCCAGCACCGTGACTGTCGCTCCCAGCACCACCAGTGTCGCTCCCAGCACCCCAAGTGTCGCTCACAACACCTCAAGTGTCAGGCCCAGCACCCCGAGTGTCGCGCCCAGCTCATCGAGTGTTGCGCCTAACACCGGTGGTGTCGCTCGCAGCACCTCCTATGTCGTGCACAGTAATGCGAGTGTCAGTCCCAGCACATCTAGTGTCGTGCCCAACACCGCGAGTGTCACTCCCAGCACCTCTAGTGTTGTGCCCAGCAGCGCTCGTGACTATCCCAGCACCTCAAGTGTCGTGCCCAGCACCGCGAGTGTGGCTCCGAGCACCTCCAGTGTCATTCCCAACACCGCCGATGTCGCTCCAAGCACCTCCAATGTCACGCCGAGCACCGCCAGTGTCGCATCTCAAGGGTCACACCCAGCAACGCCAGTGTCACTCCCAGCACCTTCACTGTCGAAACTAGCACTCCGAGTGTCGCTCCAAGCACCACAAGTGTCGTGCCCAGAACCCCAAGTGTCTCTCCCAGCACCTCCAGTGTCGTGACCAGCACCCCGAGTGTCGCTCCAGCACCTCCAGTGTCGATCCCAGCACCCCGAGTGTCCTTCCCAGTACCTCCTATGTCGAGCCCATCACCCCGAGTGTCGCTCCCAGCAACTCCAGTGTCGTATCCAGCACCTCGAGTGTCGCTCCCAGCACCTCCAGTGTCGCGCCCATTACCACGAGTGTCCCTCCCGGCACCTGCAGTGTCACGCCAAGCATTACGAGTGTCGCTCCCAACAGCTCCAGTGTCATGCCCAGCACCTCCCGTGTCCTACGCAGCACCACGAGTGTTGCTCCCAGAAACTCCAGTGTCGCATCCAACACCTCGAGTGTCGCTCCCAGCACCTCCAGTGTCGCACCCACCGATGCCATTTTTGCACCCAGCACCTCCAGTGTCGCACCCAGCACCGCGAGTGTCCCTCCCAGCACCTCTAGTGTCACGCCAAGCATCGCGAGTGTCGCTCCCAGCAGCTTGAGTGTCATGCCCAGCAACTCCCGTGTCATGCCCAGCACCGCGAGTGTTGCTTCCAGCACATCCATTGTCGCGCCCAGAACCGCGATTGTCACTCCAACCTCCTCCAATGTCTCGCAAAGCACTGCCAGTGTCACTCCCAGCACCTCCAATGTCGCGATCAGCACCGCGAGGGTCGCTACCAGCTCATCCTGTGTCATGCCCAACACCGCCAGTGTCGATCCTAGCACCTCCAGGGTGGCTCCCCGCACCACGAGTGCCACTCCCACCACCTCCAGAGTCCCTCCCAACACCACAAGTGTCGCTCCCAGTACCTCCAGTGTCGCGCACAGCACCGCGAGTGTCGTTCCCAACACCTCCTGTGTCCCGCCCAGCATCGCGAGTGTCGCTCCCAGCACCTCCAGAGTCGCGCCCAGCCCCACGAGTGTCGCTACCATAACCTCCAGGGTCGCGCCCAGCACCGCAAGTGTCGCTCCCAACACCTCCATTGTCCTGCCCAGCACCGCGAGTGTCGCTCCCAGCTCCTCCAGTGTCGCACCCAGCACCGCGAGTGTCTCTCCCAGCACTTCTAGTGTCGCTCCCGGCACCGCGAGTGTCGCTTCCAGCACATCCAGTGTCGTCCCCAACACCACTAGTGTCTCTCCCACCACCTCTAGGGTCGCACCCAACAACGTGAGGGTCAGTCCAAGCATCTCCAGTGTCGCGCCCTGCACCGCAAGTGTCGCTCCCAGCACCTCCAGTGTCTCGCCCAACACCACCAGTGTCGCTCCCAGCTCCTCCAGTGTCGCACCCAACACCGCTAGTGTCGATCCTAGCACCTCTATCGTCACGCCGAGCACCCCGAGTGTCGCTCCCAGCACCTCTAGTGTTGCGCCCATCACCCTTGGTGTCGCTCGCAGCAGCTCCAGTGTCTCTCCCAGCAATGCTAGTGTCGCACCTAGCACCTCCAATGTCGCGCCAAGCATCACAAGCGTCGCACCCAACCGCTCCAATGTCACGCCCTGCACCGCGAGTGTCGCTCCCAGCACCTCCTGTGTCCCACCCAGCACCGCGAGTGTCGCTCCCAGCACATCCAGTGTCACACCCAGCACAGCGAGTGTCACTCCCAGCACCTCCAGTGTCTCCACAGCATCGCCAGTGTCGCATCCAGCACATCAAGTGTCGTGCCCATCACCGCCAGTGTCGCTCCCAGCACCTTCAGTGTCAAAACCAGCACTACACTTGTCGCTCCAAGCATTTCCAGTGTTGCGCCCAACACCCCATGTTTCTCTGCCAGCACCGCCAGTGTCGTGCCCAGCACCCCGAGTGTCACACCCAGCACCACTAGTGTCCATCCTAGCACCTCTAGCGTCGCGCCGAGCACCCCGAGTGTCGCTCCCAGCACCTCTAGTGTCCCGCCCAGCACCTTGAGTGTCGCTCGCAGCAGCTCCAGTGTCGCTCCCAGCAATGCTAGTGTCGCACGCAGCACCTCCAATTTCATGCCAAGCATCACGAGTGTCGCTCCCAACAGCTCCAGTGTCACGCCCAGCACCGCGAGCGTCACTCCTAGCACCTCCTGTGTCCCACCCAGCACCGCGAGTGTCGCTCCCAGCACATCCAGGGTTGCGCCCAACACCGCGAGTGTCACTCCCAGCACCTCCAGTGTCCCCCACAGCACTGCCAGTGTCACTCCCAGCACCTCAAGTGTCGCTCCCAGCACCTTCAGTGTCGAAACCAGCACTCCGAGTGTCGCTCCAAACACATCCAGTGTTGCGCCCAGCACCCAAAGTTTCTCTACCAGCACCTCCAGTGTCCTGCCCAGCACCCCGAGTGTCACTCCCAGCACCTCCATTGTCACGCCTAGCACGCCGAGTGTCTACCCCAGAACTTGCATTGTCGCGCCTAGCAATGCCAGTGTCGCACCCAACTCCTCTAGTGTCGCGCCCAGCACTGCAAGTGTCACTCCCAGCACCGCCAGTGCCGCACCCAGCAATGCCAGTGTCGCTCCCAGCACCTCCAACGTCACGCCAAGCACCCCGAGTGTCGCTCCCAGCACCTCCAGTGTTACGCCCAGCACCCGTAGTGTCGCTCGCAGAAGCTCCAGTGTCACACCCAGCACCGCTAGTGTCGATCCGAGCTCCTCTACCATCGCGCTGTGCACCCCAAGTGTCGTTCCCAGCTCCTCTAGTGTCGCGCTCAGCACCCTGAGTGTCACTCGCAGCAGCTCCAGTGTCGCTTCGAGCGATGCTAGTGTCGCACACAGCACCTCCAATGTCGCGCCAAGCATCCCGAGTGTCGCTCCCAACTGCTCCAGTGTCACGCCCAGAACCACGAGTGTCACTCCTAGCACCTCTTGTGTCCCACCAAACACCGCGAGTGTCGCTCCCAGCACATCCAGTGTCGCGCCCAGCACCACGAGTGTCACTCCTAGCACCTCCAGTGCCCCCCACAGCACCGCCAGTGTCACTCCCAGCACCTTTAGTGTCGAAACCAGCACTCCAAGTGTCGCTCCAAGCATTTCAAGTAACGCACCCAGCACCCCAAGTTTCTCTCCCAGCACCTCCAATGTCGCACCCAGCACCCCGAGTGTCACTCCCAGCACCTCCATTGTCGCGCCCAGCACCCCACGTGTCTTCCCCAGAACCTGCATTGTTGTGCCCAGCAATGCAAGTGTCGCACCCAGCTCCTCCAGTGTCGTGCCCAGCACCGTGAGTGTCGCTCCCAGCACCGTGAGTGTCGCACCCAGCACCGCTAGTGCCACTCCCAGCACCTCCAACGTAGTGCCATGCAACCCGAGTGTCACTTCCAGCACCTCCAGTTTTACGCCGAGCACCCTTAGTGTCACTCGCAACAGCTCCAGTGTCGTGCCCAGCAATGCCAGTGTCGAACTCAGCACCTCCATTGTCGTACCCAGCACACCGAGTGTTGCTCCCAGCGCCTCCAGTGTCGCGCACAGCAATGCGAATATTGCTCCTAGCACATCAAGTGTCGTGCCCAGCACCGCCAGTGTCGCTCCCAGCACCTCCAGGGTCGCACCTAGCACCGCGAGTGTCGCTCCCAGCACCTCCTAGGTAGCGCCCAGGACCGCGAGTGTCGCTCCCAGGAACTCGAGTGTCGCCCCTAGCACCTCGAGTGTCGCTCCCAGCACCTCCAATGTCGCACCCACCAATGCCATTGTCGCACCCAGCTCCTCCAGCGTTGCGCCCAGCACCGCGAGTGTCTCTCCCAACACTTCCAATGTCGCAGCCAGCACCGCCAGTGTCGCACCCATCACTTCCAGTGTCACGCACAGCACCATGAGTCTCGCTCCCAGCACCTCCTTAGTCTCGCCCAGCATCGCCAGTGTCGCTCTCAGGACCTCCAGTGTCGAGGCCAACACCACCAATGTCACGCCCAGCACCGCTAGTATTGCTAAAAGCACCTCCAGTGTCGCGCCCAGCACCTCGAGTGTCACTCCCAGCACCTCGTGTGTCACCCCCAGCACCCCGAGTGTCGCTCCCAGCACCCCCAGTGTCGCGCCCAGCACCCCAAGTGTCCCTCCGAGCACCTCCAGGGTTGCGCCCTACACCGCTAGAGTCGCTGCCAGCACGTTTATTGTCGCACCCAGCACTGTGAGTGTCGCTCCCAGCACCTCTAGTGTCGCGCCCAGCACCCCGAGTGTCGATCTCAGCACCACCAGTGTCGTGCCCGGCACCACGACTGTCGCGCTCATCACCTATAGTGTCACGCCCAGAACCTCGAGTGTCACTCCTAGCACCTCTATTGTTACGCCCACCAATGCCAGTGTCGCACCCAGCAACCCGAGTGTGGCTCCTAGCACCTGCAGTGTCCCGCCTAGCACCCCAAGTGTCCCCCTAGAGCAACTCCAGTGTCGCGCCCAGCACCTCGAGTGTCGCTCCCAGCATCTCTAGTGTCGTGCCCAGCACTGCCAGTGTCACTCCCAGCACCACTAGTGTTGCGCCCAGCACCGCCTGTGTCACTCCCAACACCTCAAATGTCACGCCCAGCACCACGAAGGTCGATCCCAGCACATCCAGTGTCATGCCCAGCACCGCCAGTGTCACACCCAGCACCTCCACGGTGGCTCCCAGCACCACGAGTGTCACTCCCACCACCACCAGTGTCGCCCCAAGCACCTGCAGTGTCACGCTCAGCACCCCGAGTGTCGCTCCCAGCACCTCCAGGTCCTGCCCAGTAATGCGAGTGTCTTTCCCAGCACCTCCAGTGTCCCGCCCAACACTGCCATTGTCGTTGCCAGCACCTCAAGTGTCGCGCCCAGCGTCGCCAGTGTCGCTCCCAGCACCCCCAATGTCGGCCCAGCACTGCTAGTGTCGCTCCCAGCACCTCCAATGTAGCACCCAGCACCCCAAGTGTCACTTCCAGAACCTCTAGTGTCACGCCTAGAACCCCGAGTGTCACTCCCAGCACCTCCAGTGTCGCGCCCAGCACCCAGAGTGTCGCTCCCTGCACCTCCAGTGTCGCCCCTAGCACCTCGAGTGTCGCTCCCAGCACCTCCAATGTCGCGCCTACCAATGCCATTGTCGCACCCAGCTCCTCCAGTGTCGCGCCCAGCACCGCTAGTGTCTCTCCCAGCAACTCCAGTGTCACGTCCAGCAACGTGAGTGTCGCTTCCAGCACCTCCAGTGTCACGCCCAGCACTGCGAGTGTCACTCCCAGCACCTCCTGTGTCCCGCCTAGCACTGCAAGTGTCTCTCCCAGCACATCCAGTGTCGCGTCCATCACTGTGAGTGTCACTCCCAGAAATTCCCACGTCCATCCCAGTAGTGCCAGTGTCGCTCCCAGCACCTCTAGTGTCGCGCCCACCGCCACCAGTATCGCTCCTAGCACCTACAGTGTCCCACCCAGGACCGCCAGTGTCGCTCCCAGCACTTGCAGTGTTGCGCCCAGCACCCCGATTGTCACTCTCTGCACATGCAGTGTCACGCCCAGCACCCCGAGTGTCGCTCCCAGCACCTCCAGTGTCCCGTCCAGCACCCCGAGTGTCGCTCCCATCAACTCCAGTGTCGCGCCTAGCACTTCCAGTGTCGCTCCCAGCACCTCCAGTGTCACGCCCACCAATGCCAGAGTCGCACCCAGCACCTCCATTATCACGCCCAGCACCGCGAGTGTCCCTCCCAGCACCTCCAGTGTCACGCCAAGCATCACGAGTGTCACTCACAACAGCTCCAGT
Organism: Nepenthes alata; assembly: GCA_028571085.2. Taxonomy (NCBI): domain Eukaryota; kingdom Viridiplantae; phylum Streptophyta; class Magnoliopsida; order Caryophyllales; family Nepenthaceae; genus Nepenthes; species Nepenthes alata. The sequence continues at coordinate 4,638 of JAOVVI020013167.1, read as the reverse complement.
GTCACACCAAGCACCTCCCGTGTCCCGCCCAACACCGCGGGTGTTGCTCCCAGCACATCTAGTGTCGCGCCCAGCACCGTGAGTGTCACACCCAGCTCCTCTGGTACCCCACACAGCACAGCCAGTGTCGCTCCCAGCACCTCCATGGTGGCACCCAGCACCGCCAGTGTGGCTACCAGCACCTTCACTGTCAAAACCAGCACTCCGAGTGTCGCTCCAAGCACCTCCAGTGTCGCACCCAGCACCCCAAGTGTCTCTCCCAGCACCTCCAGTGTCGCGACCAGAACCCCAAGTGTCGCTCCCAGCAGCTCCAGTGTCGCTCCCAGCAGCTCCAGTGTCGCTCCCAGCACCCCGAGTGTCCCTCCTAGCCACTCCAGTGTCGCGCCCAGAACCCCGAGTGTCACTCCTAGAACCTCCAGTGTCGCACCCTGCACCCCGAGTGTCACGCCCAGCACCTCAAGTGTCTCTCCCAGCACCTCCAGTGTCGCACCAACCAATGCCAGTGTCGCACCCAGCACCTCTAGTGTCTCATCCAGCACCACGAGTGTCCCTCCTAGCACCTCCAGTGTCGCACCCTGCACCGCTGGAGTCACTGCCAACACCTTTAGTGTCGAACCCAGCACCGCGAGTGTCGCTCCCAGCACCTCCAGCGTCGCGCCCCACACCCCGAGTGTCACTCTCAGCACCTCCAGTGTCGTGCCCGGTACCACGAGTGTCACTCCCAGTACCTACAGTGTCGCGCCTAGTGCCTCAAGTATCGCTCCCAGCCCCTCCAGTGTCACGCCTACCAATGCTAGTGTTGCACCCAGCACCACGAGTGTCGCTCCCAAACCTCCAGTGTCCCGCCTAGCACCCCGAGTGTCCCCCCAGCAACTCCAGTGTCGCGTCCAGCACCTCGAGTGTCACTCCCAGCACCTCTAGAGTCATGCCCAGCACCGCCAGTGTCGCTCCCAGCGCCACTGGTGTCGCGCCCATTACCGCCAGTGTTGCTACCAGCACCTCCAGTGTCGCGCCCAGCACCGCTAGGGTCGCTCCTAGGACATCCAGTGTCATGCCCAGCACCGCCAGTGTCACTCCCAGCACCTCCACGGTGGCTCCCAGCACCACGAGTTTTGCTCCCACCACCACCAGTGTCGTGCCCAGCTCAACCAGTGTCGCTCCGAGCACCTCTAGTGTCACGCCTAGCACCTCTAGTGTCACACTTAGCACCGCTAGTGTCGCCCCCAGCACCTCCAATGTCGTGCCCAACACCCCGAGTGTCGCTCCCAGCACCTCCAGGGTCCCGCCCAGCAAAGCGAGTGTCGCTCCCAGCACCTCTAGTGTCCCGCCAAGCGCCGCCAGTGTCACTCCCTGCACCTCAAGTGTCGCGCCCAGTGCCGCCAGTGTCACTCCCAGCACCCCCAATGTCAGCCCAGCACCGCGAGTGTCACTCCCAGCACCTCCAATGTCGCACCCAGCACCCCGAGTGTCGCTCCCGGCACCTCCAGTGTCGCGCCTAGCACCCCGAGTATCACTCCCAGCATCTCCAGTGTCCCGCCCAGCACCCCGAGTGTCGCTACCAGCACATCTAGTGTCACCCCTAGCACCTCGAGTGTCGCTCCTAGGACATCCAATGTCACGCCCAGCAATGCAATTGTCGCACCCAGCTCCTCCAGTGTCGCGCCCAGCAACGCGAGTGTCTCTCCCAGCACCGCTAGTGTCGCGCCCTGCATCGCTAGTGTCGCTCCCAGCACCTCCAGTGTCACGCCCAGCACTGTGAGTGTCACTCCCAGAACCTCCTGTGTCCTGCCCAGCACAGCGAGTGGCTCTCCCAGCACATCCAGTGTCGCGTCAAGCACTGCGAGTGTCACTCCGAGAACCTCCAGTGTCCAGCCCAGTAGTGCCACTGTCGCTCCCAGTACCTCCAGTGTCGCGGCCAGGACCGCCAGTGTTGCTCCTAGCACCTCAAGTGTCACACCCAGCACCGCCAGTGTCGCTCACAGCACCTGTAGTGTCGTGCCCAGCACCGCGAGTGTCACTCCCAGCACCTGTAGTGTTGCGCCCATTACCCCGAGTGTCGCTCCCAGCACCTCCAGTGTCCCACCCCGCACACCAAGTGCTACTCCCAACAACTCCATTGTCGGGCCCAGCACCTCGAGTGTTGCTCCCAGCTCCTCCAGTGTCACGCCCACCCATGGCAGAGTCGCACCTAGCACCTCCAGTGACGCGCCCAACCCCGCGAGTGTCCCTCCCAGCACATTAGTGTCGCGCCTAGCACCGCAAGTGTCACTCCCAGCTCCTCCAGTGTCCTGCACAACACCGCCAGTGTCGCTCCCAGCACCTCCAGGGTCGCACCCAGCACCGCCAATGTCTCTCCAAGCGCCTTCACTGTCGAAACAAGCACTCCGAGTGTCGCTCCAAGCACCTCCAATGTGGCGCCCAGCATCCCAAGTGTCCCTCCCAGCACCTCCAGTGTCGAGACCAGCACCCCGAGTGTCGCTCGCAGCACCTCCAGTGTCGCGCCCAGCAACCCGAGTGTCGCTCCTAGCACCTCCAGTGTTGCGCCCTGCACCCCGAGTGTCGCTCCCAGCAACTCTAGTGTTGCGCCCACCACCTTGAGTGTCACTCCCAGCACCTCCCGTGTCGCGCCAAGCATCGCGAGTGTCACTCCAAACAGCTCCAGTGTCACGCCCAACTCCTCCCGTGTCCTGCCTAGCACAGCGATTGTCGCTCCCGGCAACTCTAGTGTCGCGCCCAACACCCCGAGCGTCTCTCCCAGCACCTCCAGTGTTGCGCCCACCAATGCCAGTTTTGCACCCAGCACCTCCAGTGTCGCGCCCAACACCACGAGTGTCCCTCCCCGCACCTCAAGTGTCACGTCAAGCATCGCGAGTGTCACTCCCAAAAGCTCGAGTGTCATGCCCAGCACCTCCCGTGTCCCGCCAAGCACTACGAGTGTCGCTCCCAGCACATCTAGTGTTGTGCCTAGCACCGCGAGTGTCACTCCAAGCTCCTCTAGTGTCCCACAAAGCACCGCTAGTGTCACTCCCAGCATTTCCAGTGTCGCGCCCAGCACCGCGAGGGTTGCTCCCAGATCATCAAGTGTCTTGCCCCGCACCGGCAGTGTCGATCCCAGCACCTCCAGGGTGGCTCCCAGCACCACGAGTGTCGCTCCCACCACCTCTAGAGTCATGCCCAGCACCTCCAGTGGCGCGGCCAGCACCGCCAGTGTCGCCCCCAACACTTGCAGTGTCGCGACCAGCACCCCGAGTGTCACTCCTAGCACCTGTAGTGTCGCACCTAGTACCACGAGTGTCGCTTCCAGCATATCCAGTGTCCCACCTAGCACCCTGAGTGTCGTTCCCACCAACTCCGGTGTCGTGCCCAGCACCTCGAGTGTCGTTCCCAGCACCTCAAGTTTTGTGCCCACCAATGCTAGTGTGGCACCAAGCAACTCCATGTCGCACCCAGCACCGCAAGTGTCCCTCCCAGCACTGCAAGTGTCCATCCCAGCACCTCAAGTTTAGGGCCAAGCATCACGAGTGTCACTCCGAACAGCTCTAGTGTCATGCCCAGCACCTCCCGTGTCCGCCCAGCACCGTGAGTGTCACTCCCAGCACATCCAGTGTCGCGCCTAGCACCGCGAGTGTCACTCCCAGCTCCTCCAGTGTCCGGCACAACACCGCCAGTGTCGCTCCCAGCACCTCTAGTGTCGTGCACAACACCACCAGTGTCGCTCCCAGCACCTTCAGTGGTAAAACCAGCACTCCGAGTGTCGCTCCAAGCACCTCCAGTGTTGCGCCCAGCACCCCAAGTGTCTCTCCCAGCACCTCCAGTGTCGCGACCATCACCCCGAGTGTCGCTCCGAGCACCACCAGTGTTGCTCCCAGCACCACGATTGTCATTCCCAGCCCCTCTAGTGTCGATCCTAGGACCCCGAGTGTCGCTCCCAGCACCTCCAGTGTCGCACCCTGCACCCCGAGTGTCGCTCCCAACAACTCCTGTGTCGCGCCCAGTACCTCGAGTGTCGCTCCCAGCACCTCTAGCGCTGCGCCCACCAATGCCAGTGCCATACCCAGACCTCCAGTGTCGCGCCCAGCACCACAAGTGTCCCTCCCAGCACCTGCAGTGTCACACCAAGCATCGTGAGTGTCGCTCCCAACAGCTCCAGTGTCACGCCCGGCACCTCCCGTGTCCTGCCCAGCACCTTGAGTGTCACTCCAAGCAACTCCAGTGTAACGTCTAGCACCTTAAGTGTCGCGCCCACCAATGCCAGTTTCGCACCCAGCACCTCCAGTGTCGCGCCAGGCATCGTGAGTGTCGCTCCCAATAGATTTTGTGTCACGCCCAGCACCGCGAGTGTCGCTCCCCGCACATCCAGTGTCGTGCCCAGCACCGCGAGTGTCACTCCAAGCTCCTCCAGTGTCACGCAAAGCACCGCCAGTGTCACACCTAGCACCTCCAGTGTCATGCCCAACACCGCGAGGGTCGCTCCTAACACATCCAGTGTCATGCCCAGCACCGCTAGTGTCGATCCCAACACCTCCAGGGTGGCTCCCAGCACCACGAGTGTCGCTCCCACCACCTCCAGAGTCCCGCCCAGCACCAAAAGTGTCGCTCCCAGCACCTCCAGTGTCGGGCCCACAAAAGCCAGTGTCG
>JAOVVI020013166.1:0-11958 GCA_028571085.2 Nepenthes alata | reverse complement strand
CTAATTATTACGTTTTTGGTTCCGGGGCCTCACAAGAGGTTTACAGCAGAGAAGGCGCCTGGATTTTTAGGATAACCAAATCCGGTGGAGGCAAAAATTTGGATTCAGAGACTGAAGAAAATATTTATGGTCATTCAATATTCTAATCAGAAAAAAGGTTACTTTTGCGGCTTATAAATTAGAAGGAGAAGCCAATAGTTGGTGGTCAATGAAGCAAAGGGCGTGGGGTATGCCCGATGAGAAAATTTCTTGGAAAATGTTTGAGGAAGCCTTAGTGGATTCTCCTTCTAGCCTCCATGATTGGAAGGGAGAAGCGTTTATATGGCTTAGGCAAGGAAACCACACTGTGGCAGAGTATAATACAATGTTTTCTGAATTGTCACGGTATACACTATACATTGTGGAAGATGAGTCGAGAAAAGCCCAAAGGTTCCAACAAGGATTGAGAGATGAGATCAGGAGTCAGCTGGTGACATAGGAGCTTCAAACTTATTCTGAGGTTCTAGATAAGGCTCTGATATTCGAAAAAGAACTTGAGACTCAGAAATCTTCTGCTAATAGAGCAGCTAGCCAAATGAGTTTTAGTACGGGATCAGATTTAGGACCCTCATGACCTTCTAAGAAGATGAAAGTGTCTGATAAAGGGAAGGGTAGCATTGAAATTCGGTCAGTGTCAGGTTCCCAGGCGTCAGTAGCAAGCTGTATTCACTGTGGAAAGAAGCATTCAGGGGTAATTTATTTTAGAATGACGAGGGCTTGTTTTAATTGTGGTGGTCAGCAAGGCCATCGGATCAAGGACTATCCCTTGCCCAAGAGGACGGAAGCTAAGAAGGCTACTATTTCAACTAAAACATTCGCGTTGATGGTTCAGGATGCTGAGGCATCCCAAATGTGGTTGGAGGCACTTTTCTTATTTGTGAAATTTTAGCTTCTGTTTTATTTGATTCAAGATTTGTGTATTCTCTTATTTCCCCCACGATTTGCATATTACACCACATCCACTTCGAGGATTCTAGATTGTTCCCTAATTGTATCTACGCTTTCTCTTGTGGACTCTATGAATTGTGAAATGTAGTCAGCCGTGTGATTATTGGAGGAAGGAATGTGAATATAGTTAAGGAAGAATGTAATGTGGGCAAGAAGCATTTAGCTTGGAAGTGATTGGAATTAATAGATGTAGGACATGGGAAGGTAGCTTTCGAGGAATTAAGGGTAAATTATTGGTCGTTTTGTTTAGATTGACCCCTGATGGGTCTGATGAGTTATACGAGAATGTCATGTTTTTTAGAAAGGCTGAAATTATGTAATTCTTGCATCATGATAGGTGACTACCCACGAGCAAAGTGAGGGAGAAGCTTATGATTTGAAATTGCTTCTCCCACAGTTGGGGGTTAGTCAGCGAGGTCCTTACCTTGAGAATTTATAGGTGTTGCTTATGGGGGATCGTAATTGTCCAATTGTTCTACAGGTTTGAGAAATTGTATCGTAAAGAAGAAATGAGTATATGATAGTGCAAGTGGTAATTGGAGGACTGAAAAGGTGGATTTTAGCTTCTTTTTGAGGAAAAGTAAAGAGTGTGATCGATAATTGATATCAGAAGCCTTTGAATTTAATGTGTCTTTGGTGCTCCATATGGGATGCTTACCTTGATTCTAGGAGGAGGAAATTGTATTCGAAGTATTAGGGATATGAAATCATGAAGTGAGAAGTCCTTATAGTTTTGTTTTAGGACAATTAGGATGACCCACCCATCGTGATTACGAAAAACGCGTTCGGATGGAATCAGTAAGCTTATCGGTATGCCAACAAGATCTTGAGGTTACTAAGTATTTGAGTTTGAGGTTTTGGGTGAAGACCTAAGGCTATATGAATTTTTCGGTGATTGTTACGATTGTAATTTCTAATCTGGCTGTAATTTGAGGATTTGTAAGAATTGTTTCCATGATATGAATATCTTGGAATTTGTTTTAATTATGCCTGCCGTATAATCTAGATGTATATTATGGATTATGTATTTTAGGAAATTTCAGGCTGTCAACATACCAACAAATTAATGAGGCTATAAAATATTTTTGATTTGAGGTTTGATTGTGATTTGAGGTTTATGCCGAAATCTTAGCCAAACATGATCAGAGAGTTGTGGGTGTCAAGTTAAATTGGATTTGGTGGTGGATTATAATCGGATGGTTCGTAGTTATAAAATTGATTAGAGTTGCGTAGTAGAATTGTGGTGAACCCATATATTTTAAGGTTCGATTTGAGGCTCAGAATGAATGATTATTTTCAAGGATTAGCGTAAATTGAAGCAAGGATCTTTGACGGTTTGAAATTTTGAACTAAGTCGGAGAAGTAGTTAATGAATTGAGTTTACCTTTGGACTTTGTGAGTTTAGATTTTGATAAGACACATCAGGTAATGAGGATCTGAATAATTTGAATGTTTAAGGTTCTTTGGAATAAATCGTTTGATCAAGGAAATGATTTGGGAACGCTAGGAAGATTTCCTCCAATTAGAAAATTTTAAGATTCATAAATTTCGAGGATGAAATTTCTATAAGTGGATTTCCAAAACAGGGTAATTAGGAGGTAATTGAATTACTAATGATCAAGAATTAGGCTTAGAAAATGTGAAAAACTAAAATCGGAAGCAAAATATAGTGAATGGGCTCGGCGCCGAACCAGCGCTTGAGGTGCAATCCAGGCGCAAACAGTAGAACAGGGCTCCCCGAGCAATGTCCAAGGCACCACTCGGGTGATTTAACGAAAGGGCGCCACCCGAGGCACCACCGGGCACCACCTAGGGGCATTTAGCAGAACACCAGCGCTCGAAGAACACCCGATGGGCGCTCAAGCACCAGTCTAAATTTTTATCCACCGACCTTGTTCTTGGTTATAAAAAGGGAAGATGGGAGAAAGGGTTTGGCACACACGAGCAGAAGCACGAAGGAGGAAGAGAGAAAAAGAGGTGGAGGAGGGATTCTTCTCCACATTCGATCCGATCAAAGTAAGAAAATCAGTAAATCGGGTTGAGGTAAGTATACCCTAAGCTTTATTTTCCCTTATTATCACTTTTTAACATCTCATCTTCAATATTAATGCTCTAAAACTCTCTTTCTCTAAGATTTGCTCCGAATAATGCATGTTTCTCATGATTCATTAGATGGATTTTATGTTTATGCATAAATTTGGTGACGTATCATTTCGATATCATGGTTTCGCATGTGTTTTGTAATCGATTTGCATTTGGAAGCTTCGCCCCAAACCCTAGCTCGAAAATGGGGTATAGGGTATTTATAAATCTTAAATTTTGAGGTAAATTATTGTTTGGTGAAATTTTTAAGCTTATTTAGACAATTTTTATCCAAAGTTTTGTAAAAGTTATGCCGTCCAAAAATTGTTAAAAACTTTTTAACATCCTATCATCTGGATGTAAATAAGGAGGAATTATTCGTTAAGAACTTTCGAAAATATTCATGTTTTCGAGATTAGGAGCTCCAAAACTATATGGAGGCTTCATCCCATATTTTTCTCGGCATGCCATGAGAATGACCCTGTCCATGGAGTAATGTGTGGTACGCCTTCCACAGGGCATTACTATGGGAAATAGCAATTAGGCCTAATTGAACATCCTACCCTCGGGATGTAAATGAGGATAAGAACATTTCAATAAGAATTTCGTATCTTTGGATCATTTGCATAAGAACTTCGGATCATTTTAATAAGAATTTCAGATTTTCGGATCATTTGAATAAGAACTTTGGATCTTTGGATCAGAACTTTAAATGAGAATTTTGGATAAGAACTTTAAATGAAGAACCAAGAACTTTGAACATCACTCTTTTATACTTATGCATCGATTTATGTTTTTACCTCGTCTGCATACATGTATAATTTCCTAAATTTCTTCTAAGTTTCCTTATTCTTATATTTTACATGTTTTATATGATATTTATATTTTCTTACTATTTTGGGTACCTTGTTGGGCAATTGCCCACCCTTTCTTTCATTTCCCCATTCTAGATAAGCTGAAACCTGATAGTGACTGAAGATAGGATTAGTTAGAAGGAAGGAGGCTTGTGGGCTTGAAGATTTTGAAAGCCTTGAAGACTTGTGATTATAAATAACAAATGTTGGGATGAATGTTGTATATTATGATGACATAGAATGCTTTTGTAATTTGATGAATGTATTGTTTTTGCTTCCGCAAGTTGATATATGGTTATAGTTACTTCCGCATTATTTTTGATATTTGGATTTATTTTGGTCCTAAATGACATTTCTCTTAGATCCAATATGGTAGTTTAGGAGTACTGTGTTGGACCCATGGATGACATGCCATTTGTTGATCCTGTGGATATGTTGTGTATATGTTATGGGTTAAAATGATGAGGAATATTTATGTATATGTTGAATGCAGGGTGTGTAATTCAAGTTTTGTATGGTATTGACCCGTTTTTAGAGGAAACTTTTCCCAATTTTCTACAGAAATTGATGTATTTTAATTTTATGGTATTAGTTTGGTATGTTTATTGATGGAGGTTATTAAAAAAAATAGCCCGTTCTGTCATAGGTCTAGTGAGAGAGGAGAGAGAAAGACCAAACCAAGGTTCCCAAGTTCAAATCCAAGGTCGAGTTAGTTAGGAAAGTTGTAGATCGGGTCGAGGCAAGTACACTCATACCATTTTCTCTCATTTTCTAGCACGTTCATTTTGTTTTCTTCGGGTATCCTCGTTCAGGTACCCGATTATATTATTATTTCGTATTACCTATGATCTTAGCATGTGAATACCTCAATTTTATGTCCGATTTGTGAGATTTGTACGATTTCGCACTCAGTAAACCCTAACCGCACCCCTCTTTGATGTTTCCCGATTTTCTTGTAATTTTTACATAATTTGGCTTTAGAATCTAGGAACCTTAGCTTGGTGGACGTGGGTATCTTGATTTTTCGGTACTTGTTCACTTATATTATTATATCTTAATTTTAAGTAAACTAAAAATATTATCAAATATGAATCGGGATATTTATATGCATATATATTAACTATGTTATCTTAGATATATTTTAGAAATTACGTTATATGCATTTGTGAAGGAAACTTGTTGTGCGGAAGCTCTAAAGTTGTATTGGGCTCTCAGCGGTAAGAATTTTGATTTTTATCTATGCTTTATATCGATTATGCTTGTAGTCTAAGTCATGAGAAAATGTAAACTCCTAAGAATTATGCAAATTATGAGAAGTATAAATAGAAAATTCCATAGTTCTCTCGAAGTGAGAACAATATTTTATGAACAAATATGAAATTTTCCTAAGAATAAGAAAATATGAATTGGGCCAAGGATTACATTTCAGAGGATAGTATTCCCCAGCATGTCTTAGGATATCACTTTGGAAGCATGAGGACTGTCTCTAGGCCACGGGGAACATTGTGGCATGTGTGATATGGCTCCGTATATCGGGTTAAAGGTATACCGCTCACTACGGGGTGTTGAACTACATAGATCGCGCATTAGAATGTGTGGAAGTATACACATTCATTTCCTTGTTCGACAGCACTGTTAGCTAGTAAGGCCTACTGGCCCTGATCCGCAAGTTTAAATGGACTTTCTGCATATTTTGGGAACTTGAAGGAAGAATAAATAAAATAAAAATAATAAAAATAAATAATTTTCAAAAATATATTTATTCATCCTTCATGTTCATGCATCATTATTCTTCACTTACATTCCTCCTCTACTTTATTTTGAATATATTAATTATTGTCCTTACTTATGATACTCTTACTGAGTATTTGATTCACCCTTAATACTTTCTTTCCTTCAGATGAGCACGCCCTCATGCCTGATGAGACCAAGTAGAGGCTAGGAGCTAGATAGGCTGCTAATCTTGAAAAAAAGGCCTTCTGAACTTAGTTTTGTGATTTTGTATCTGGGGGAGCTTTTTGTATCATTATTGATGATTTTGTATATTGATGTATGTATATTGTAATATTCTGGATATTTTTATTTAATTTAATTGAGTTTATTTATTTATTTTTGGATAATTTAGGCATGATAGAAAATTAATTAAATATTATGAAATTTTTAGAATTGTTGGATCGGTGCTCGGAGTGTGTCTATTCGATTGCTCGGGTATCGATTCGAATTTCATTATTAAAAGAAAATGTAATATATATACAAATATATATATAATAATAATAATAATAATAATAATGTTAATAAGAAGTAGAAGGGAGAAATGGGGGAGAAGCATTTGGGGAGAGAGAGAGGGCAACGTTAAGGTTAGGGTTTCATGGCACGGTGGTGGGCTTGGCCGGTGACGTGAGGTGGCCGGCGGTGGCCAGCTTTGACTGTCAAGCGACAGCAACACGTGGACAAGGCGGCGGTGGCCGCAAGTGAGGCGGCAGCACGCGCAAAGGCCGACATGAGGAGGGAGACCGCACGCAGGAGAAGAGGAGAAATGGAGGCCTTCATGTCCGATTCCAAACTCGAGCTAGTTGGAGAAAACGTAGAGCACATCGAGGCAAGAGTTCTCATACTCACTATTTGCTCTCTTTTGATTTTTATCCATTTTTTATCGGGTATTCTCGTCTTGATACCCACTCAAAACGTGAAAAATTACTTAGCCCATGATTAATGTTCAAAAACATGTAGTTATTTGTCCAATTTGTTATCTGAATCGTCCAATTTGGTATCACCAAACCCTAACCCACGCACAAATTTGGGATTCCCATTTTCCCCTTCGTAATATGTTAAATTGATTCCAAAATATGAATCACCACGCCCAAATTATATATATATCGACCGGACATCCGATCTCACAAGAATCGCCCCGTTCACGGCATCCGAATGCTCTAAATGGCCACTGTTACTGTTCACACGAAAAATAATGGAAAAATTTGCATGCTTCCACCCATTTAATGCTTATGAAATTTATGCCTAATTATTCTTGTTAAATTGTAAGCCCCAAAAATATGTAATTGTGCACCGGTTGCAAAGAAATGTGATCTGGACGGTTCCAAAGTAATATTTGCCCTTCAAAGGTAAGAAATTCCAATCTCTCTCTCTCGTGAATTTAAATGGAATCGTTAAAAGGCTTGAGTCCCAAACAAAAATGAGACTCGAGCAAGCAATCGGAGGAAAATTCAAAATGTTGTATGATTGAATTGATCTCTCGGTTGGAGATAATGTGAATGAAATGATATGTGGTCGATCCTTCCTCAAAGAAAAAGGTAATCTCGAAACTATGACCATAAACTTATGTTCATCGGGTAGTATTCTCTGGCTTGCCACATCCATCACGGTGGGAACCCAAAGCATACTTTGGCCGCGTATTCTAGCCACTCATGGGAGCGGGCAATGTCCATGGTATGCCGTAGGATACTACTGTGGAAGGATGAGGACTGCCCTGATACCCTGGGGATTGGGGCATATCATTATCGGCCCATCTAAATGCATGATATATAGATGACCCCCCGGTTGGATCTAAGAATAAGCCCTCACGGCCTTAGATCATGTGGAGTATCATGATCCTTTCTTCGTCCTCTCGCATCGTTTGCTAGTACGACCTACTGGCCGTAGTCTGCAAAGACTAATGTAAATAATAGATGCATTAAAACATGTTAAATGGCATTATGCATACCTAATTGCTCCTTTCCCCATTTGTTCTCTTTGTAACTACAAATGCAAGATGCCCCATTCCATTATCATTTACATAGTTATTTATTGTTTGATAGTAACGTATGTTTATACTTACTAAGCTTTTTAGCTCACCCTAACTTCTCCTTGTCTCCAGTCTAGCATAGGTCCGTTAAACCAGATGGAATAGCATAGAGATTAGAAGTGAGCTAGGCTTGGGATTCGGAAGACCATATCAGAAGACTTATGTCTTATAGATTGTAATTAAATGTATACTTTTATATGTCATTTGGACTTATTAATGTATATTGTACAAATGACTAATGATTAGGTAGTTTAATTTTCACTGTCGTATGGAATTATTTATACTTCCGCAGGTTATTGTGGTTTGAAACAGGTACCTAGTGGCATCTCTTTGTGTCCAATGTTGTGTCTGGAGACACGACGTTGGAGCCACGATAGAATTGTGGCGATTTTGGGATCCTGTGTTAGACTTTTGTGTTGTCTGGATGTTGGAGTTTGATGTTGATAAATCATTTGTATATGTCGATGTTGTATATTTATTGAATAGGTTTGTACAGGTGTTTGCATTTTGGCAAACGTTCGATTTACAAATGAAATTCTGTCTAATCTTCTGCATAAATTTATAATATTAATTATGGGCTTTATTTATGTGTTTATTGACAGAGATTATTTAAGAAAAAATAACCCAATCCGTCACATATATGATGATGATGATATACTTGTAGTGTAGTCTCCACTGTGATTGATGGATATATGTGCTTCCGTAGATTTTTATGGTTTATTTAAGGGTAACTAATGGCATCTTATTTGAGCCGACATCGTAACCGGGTTTGTAATATCGGTGCCACGTGTTGGGTGTGGCTGTTTGGATCCTGTGTGTCTCACTGTTGTGATCTATTGTGGTTGTATATTGTGTTGTACAGTATATTTACATATTTTGTATTAGGCTGACGTCCATATTACAGCCAAAACTTTGTTGACTTTTTAGTTAAAAATATGAAATGTCACAAATATATATCCCGGGATGTAATAACAGTGAAAATTAAATCAAACAGACCGGTATAATCACAATTAATGAACCCAAATGGCAACTGAATAAATTTCAAAGTGTGAGAAGATATATCGGCTACAGAACTTGGTCCGATTAGCAACAAAATTGAAATCTGATTCAAGATGAAGGGCTTAGGTAGCAGTGACACATAAATGCTAGGTTGATAAATAACATTAAATATGATTTTTCCTTGCTTCAAATCCCCACGGCAGTACCCCACAACATCAAAATTTGGGATTTCTCCGGCCACGGCACAACTTAAACAGTAGCTTCACCATACTTAGTAAATTTGGAGGAAGTAAAAGCAGCTCATGGCTACTTACTTTAGCAAAACTTCAACAAACTCTAGCAGCAGAAGCAAACATCCACAACAGCAGCAGCTTTCCCATGATTACAGCAGCTTCCCATGGCATTAGCAGCTTCAAAACTTCTGCAAATAGGAGTAGCTCACCTTTGCAAGCACAAGCGGCCTATGTCTCCAAGATTTAGCAACCAATTAAATCCCTCCACTAGGCAAAAGGGGAAGCTAACAAGCCAGTAAATTAAAGAATTACTCAACAGCTGATTAAGGACACACGGCCGGTTTTAGGAGGGAGATTTAGGTGGTGTTGGCAGGGCTGGTGACTCAGCATATCAGCTCCTAAAATTTATAAGAGGCATGTGAGGAAGAGAGGAAGAAATTCTGAGAAAAAATTGTGTGAGAAGGGGAGAAAAATCAGAAGGAAAATAGAAAGAAACAGAGGGGAAGTGAGGGGTAGAACCAAAAGTAGTAAAAGGAAGGGAGTTTAGCTAAATATTTTTGCAAGTGTACTCAAATTCTTTTTTTTCCATTGTTGTTGTTTATTGTTAAATCTATAAGTTTTATTGTTATAATACTTAATTTGTCTAGAATTGTTGATCATATCATCATTTTAACATGAGATATACACGACTGAATTCTTAAGTTAAAACCAGTAGCTAAATCAGTTTCTATAATTTGACTGGACTGGCGACAAATAGTCTCCAAACCGACTCGAATTCGGTGACCAATGAGCTAAACCTCTTATTTATGCTGTGACAAACCGACTCATGAAAATTGGCTGAACCAGCCACTGAATTGGGTTTCATATCAGCAACTAAACTAACCTCAACAGTCAACTTAATATCTAAAATTGCAGCCAATGAACGGGCCCCAAATTGGCTAAACTGGCAACCATTGTGACGGACCGGACACATTCCACCGCACGTGGCCATCCGTCGACCGAAACCGAACACACCCTCTAGTTAAAAAGGGTGGACTTGAAAATTTTTCTTTTCTTTTATATGTATAAACCTTTCATTGTACACAGGATCGCTTAAGGCTGAACTCCTTGAGTTGGCCTCCGACTTTTAGGCTCTAACATGACCGGCCAATGAAGAGGATTTTCGGACACGAAGGTCTCGAAACAAGCTGAGATGCCACTAGGAATCAAACATTACTCAAACCAAAACCTCGTACGGAAGCATACTACATTCATCAATATTCACAGCAATAGTATGTACAAAATGCTTCCCAAAATAATGAAAACAGAGTACATCAAGTCTGTTCTTGCCATGATACTTAATTCCAGTAAGCTACTCATCCTCACTCGTCAGCCTTACTCTCTTATTTCTCGTCCTCCAAATTGCTTCTCATCATCTGAAAATAGTAAGAGTGAGCTATAAAGCCCAACAAGATACTCACATGCAAAAAATATAAACACACATATAATCAAATCAAAACAGAGTTTCATAACATAACTTAGCATACGAAAATCATCATATCGTTTCTTCTTTAGTTTAAAATTTCTTTGTTCTTATTATTATTATCTTGTCTTCAAAAAATTTCTAAAACCATTCGAAATTCTTATCATCTTTAGGAACCGGACGGGAGTGGACAACATCGAGGAAGGGTTGTGTGCTACCCCACAACCTAGAGCTGTATCCTCTTATTATGCTCCCCGAGGTGGGAGGTAATGCCTTTAACCCAGCATACGGGGCTGTGTCCGATAGTCTTATGCCACCAAAAGACTCCCCCCGTGACCCAGGAAGCAGTCCTCGAGTGTCACTCCAATATCCTTCATCCATCTTTAACAGCAAGTTTAATGGAAACTCGATTCTTAGTTCATATCTTTTAATGGCCATCCGTCATAGTTTGAAAGTCGAAAGTTGTAGAGTTCCACTTGCTCTCCGGATTACGTACATTTTCCTTGTTCTTATAGCATTTATTTTTTAACTTCAACAATTGAAGTCCGTATAGCCTTTTAATCATCTTAAAGTCGAAGATTCTTTTATCAAAATCCGGAGTTATTTTCCTTAAAAGCTGGAGTGCTTTTTCTTAAAAGTCGGAGTTCTTTTCTCAAAAGCCGGAGTTCTTTTCTAAAAAGGCTGGAGTTCTTTTCTCAAAAGCTGGAGTTCTTTTCTAAAAACGCCAGAGTTCTTTTCTCAAAAGCCGGAGCTCTTTTCTCAAAAAGCCAGAGTTTGTTTTACTGAAAGCCGGAGTTCTTTTTACTGAAAGCCGGAGTTCTTTTTACTGAAAGTTAGAATTTTTTTTACTGAAAGTCGGAGTTCTTTTTACTAAAAGCCAGAGTTCTTTTCTAAAAAGGCCGGAGTTCTTTTCTCAAGAAGGTGGAGTTCTTTTCTCAAAAGTCGGAGTTCTTTTCTCAAGAAGGCGGAGTTCTTTTCTCAAAAGGCCAGAGTTCTTTTCTTAAGAAAGCGGAGTTCTTTTCTCAAAAGGTTGGAGTTCTTTTCTAACAAGGCGGAGTTCTTTTTTCAAAAGCCAGAGTTATTTTCTCAAGAAGTTGGAGTTCTTTTCTCAAAAGGCCAGAGTTCTTTTCTCAAAAGGCCGGAGTTCTTTTCTAAAAAGGCGGAGGTACATGCACATGAGTAGTGAAACAGTGATGTAAAATAGTCATGTAATTGTGCAGAAACAGAACGAAAATCAGAATGTACTCCAGCAAGTAGAGAAAACATGCTTTGACTATATTATACTTTGGAATCAGAAATCAGTAGTCAGAAATCGATAATCAGTAATCATTATAATCTAGAAAGCAAAATCAGAAACTTCTCTTTTATTCAAAACAGTACAGTAATCGGTACGGAACAGAAATTAGTAAAATAACGATGGTACAGAACATAACAGAATCAGAACAGAATGATATCAGAACAGAATAGTATAGACCCTGCCAGTATCCCCTACTAGCTGAGGGGGCGAATAATCGAGGATAGATTGTGTTCACTCCACACAAT
>JAOVVI020013165.1:0-11959 GCA_028571085.2 Nepenthes alata | reverse complement strand
TTCCGTTGACCTCTCTTTGGGCCAGCCCATTATTGGTCTACCCATCAATTATCATTACGGTGGATTACTTTATGAAAAGTATCTCTATTGGCCAAAATTACAAAACAAAACATAACATTTGTGTATCAAAATATTATTTATAAATTTGGGATATTAGAGATCATAATACTGATAATGGCACCTAATTCTCTAGTATAGTAGTGGTCTCAATAAAAAATTGTTCCATACACCAACCTCATACCTATAAACAAATGGATAGGCAGAAGTGGCTAACTAAACAAAAATCAATTTGTTAAAGTCCAAACTAGAAAATGTTGGATGTGCTTGGATAGATGAACTACCATCCATACTTAATTAGATGACTCTAAGAGAAATTATTTAGAAAAAAACATTTCAGTCTATATTTTGGAATAAAACCAATAATCTCAATAGAGATAGAATTGCTAAGTTATCGAGTAAAAAAATTTACTCTAGATCAAAATTCTTAATTTTTATTGCAAAATTTGGACCTCATAGAAAAAACTAGAGAACTGGCATGCATTCAGATAGTAATATATCAACAAAGAGTTACCCAATATTACAATAAAAAGATAAAGGTGTGGGTTTTTGAAGTTGGTGACTTAATATTAATAAATATTAAAGCCACTGGAAAGCATACACATAGAAATAAACTATATCTAATTTAGGAAGGATAATTTCTAGTGTTAGCAACACTCCATAATGGAGTATATAAACTATATACTCAAAACAAAAAGCTAATTTTTCAAACTTGAAATGCCCTTTACATTAAAAAAATAGTATTAATTAAGAAGCCAACCTAGGAACGTAGAGGTGCGCCCTCCCCCTCAATCTAAAGTGCTTGTGTATTGTAAATTATTTTTTTATAAGTTATTAATAAAGTTATTTTTTGGTTCATTTCTTATCAATTTGCATGTATGTGTATTATCAATATGACCATGATTGATCTTGAGGTAAACAATCGATTTGAATATATTATCTATAAATTACATTGATTCAAGGTTATTGTTATGGTGTAAGTTTAATAGAATTATACAACTTTAAGTATGGTTACACATCTAAAATTTTAAAAGGTTTGAGGGCTTGAGAACCAAGCGTTTGATTTTCTTTTGAGAGGTTAAAAGTTAGGCCAAATAAAGTTGATCGAGACTCGACTTATAACAGTCATTTGACTATTAAATCTCAGAGATACTACATGCTTATAAGTTCAACACTCCCTTTCATGAGATATACACAATTATTCAAACAATTACGAATAAGAGTTCTACCTAGTCAGTGACAATAATCAAAACACTTAACTGGCAATCAATTCGACCATCTCGTGGTCAAATATTTAAGAATATCTGCTCGGTAGCTAAATTGCCAAATAGAGATCAAATTTAAGAGCAATAAATACTAGGAGACTTAAAGGTCTGAAATATACATACATATATATTGAAGATCCAATTATATAATGCAACAACTACAATATGGGGCTATAAGATTCAAGAACCAAAGGTGAATTGGAAACCCTATAGCTATCGTTCGGATCCTTGTAATATCCCAAATTTTTATTTAATTATTTTAATATTAATTATAATTTTAGATAATTTAGACGTGGTAAAAATTAAGTAAATATTGTAAAAATTTAAAAGATATTTAGATCAGTTGGATTGACACTCAAGGTACAGCTGATATCGATTTGGATTATAAAATGAAAAAGAAAAATAAAAAAATATAATAATAATAATAATAGTAATAATAATAATAATAATAATAATAATAATAAGAAAAAGGGTAATCAGTGAGGTGGTGGAGCATTAGGGAGAGAGAAGGAAAGGAGAGAAGAGAGAAAAAGAGAAAAAAATAGGAAATAGAGGAGACCGATGCGGGGCTGCTGCCGCTGCCATTGTCGAAGGAGCCGACGCTGGGAATGGAAGCCCTCTCCATGACATTATCCTCAATTTTATGCACCGGTGTGAATAGAGATAGGAATTGCGAACTGAAGTAGAATGGCTACCGCCGTCATCGCCATTGCCGAAGGAAATGGATGAAATCGAAGCAAGTAAATCATTCCCTTCTTCTTGCGGATGTTGATTTTGGGGTTGTATATACCAATTTTGAGATAAATTAGTTGAATCGTAAGTGAATGAGGAGCGATGGCAAGAAAGAGAGAGTTGCCGGCTTGCTTGGACCGCTATGCCGTCACCAAGTTGTTGCCACTGTGGTCATTATAGTCACCTGTGCCGGAGTCGCTATTGGCGAAGAAGGAATGTGGAGAGAGGTAGAGGTGCAACTTGGTAGGAGAGAGAAAAAGAGGAGAGAGAAAATGGCGTGCGATTCGAATACCTCAGAGTATTCTTTTTGTAAATCTACTTGAAATAATGTCGATACAAGTATCTGTAACCCATTTGTTGACTGATTTAATATCTGATAAATTTTGGATATTGTTTAAAATTTTTACTAGCATGCATGTATTTTTATATATCCGATCTATTTATTCTAGATATGTATGTATGGCTCATTGGCTAATTTAGGGGTTTTTGATATGGGCATTATGATTTTGGTTGATTTAATATCTTTCTAAAAGCCTGAATAATTTATCAAATATTGTATATATTTATATCAGTATGTGTACGAAAATGTGCACAAAATCTGCATAGGCTGTGTATTTTCACATACATGTGTCGGATTATAGTCACTACATTTGAATTTGTTATTGGATATTTTAGCAAACTCTCAATGAAAATATATCTATTATTTGAAAATCTCTTTCCGCCGGCAGGAAAGACTTGGAGTAGTGACTCTTCCTATTTGGATGATTTGATTTGACCTTATAATATATTCGGATGTCCTAATATATCTGATAAGTTTGAGGATTACACCCAAAATTACGGGTGAAAAAATATAGTAAGCAATCTTACCCATGAAAGATAGAGTACATGGGTGGCCAATCATGCTAATCTAATTTACATTTGATATGGTTTAAGAATACCGAGAGTATATGTAACTCTTTCTCAAACAAGTTTTTAAATAATCAGAATTTAAATTTAATGTATGATTTGTATTTTTACATATATTTTTATTGGACTTTATTTTGGACATAGATTTGAGATTCGCTAATTTTGTCCGATAAGATGCTGTGCGGATTTTTAATTTGTCGGGTCCTGTGTATTTGGTTTATTACATCCGAATTTGAGACTTGATTGAATTTATTTTAGATTTTAAAATTTTAAAATTATAATTAGTTATTTAATTGATCTACTTAAGTCGGGTTTGTAACAATCCTGATCTCTAAGCTTATGAGATTAGTTGCTCTTCAAAACTTATAACCTTAGAAACCGAAGAAGTTCCCAAGTTTCTTGCATTTAAATAGCTAGTAAGAAAGTGAGGAACCAATAAGGAAACAATCCTCTCACAAAGATCAATTCCCTCATTGAATTGAGATTTAAGTAGAAAGCTGATTTCTTCAAGTTGGATGCTACATTCAGCTTTTAATCCATCCATGGCCCCAACATCTACTACCATGCGTCGTTTAGCTTCAAGAGCTTTATCCTCGAAAGAACTAGCTTGGTCCTTAATGACGGCAACTTGATCAATATAATCAAAAGACCTACTAATCCATTTTGCCACTTCTTTCTTGAGATAGGCCGATCGATTTTCAAAGAATGATATACTAAGTTTGACAACTATAGCTCTGAATTCTAAACCCTAGATCACAGAAGGGTTAATTTGAGAATGAGATAGGTGATCAATCTTAATATCCTGACTATGTAATGTTCTTATTATCTTCTGTACCAGGTTTTTGGATTGAAATTAAATTGGCTTGAGTCAATACTTTTAATAAAAATGAATAATTTGAAATTAAAGAGTCAGAGGGCTCTTGGATTAGGCAACCCTCTCTGGGTGCAAAACTTGATGATGATGATCCAGCTAGGTCAGGATATGGTGTAGATGGCTATCTCTAACAAAAAAAGGGCAAAAGTTTACTATATAAAGGAATCTCAAAATTTAGGGCTCCATGTGAAGTCTCATAACCCATGAAAGTTAGAGATGATGGAAAAGAATGAATTACAAACTTCAACAATATCTACATTATTTCTAGTCTAAAAGAAGCAGCTCGAGTTGTAGAAAAACAAAGTAGCGGCTCAACAAATATAAGAGAGCCAGAAATGATAGGAATTGTGATGGATCGTAAATTTTGTCGAAAGTTTGATAGGGTTTCATCTGTAGAACGGATGCCTGTCAAATACAAAACATGTATAAAATCCTGTAGAATAACACAACACACATATAACATATCACATGATTCTAACTTGTCACAATTTCATAACATATGGTGTCGGCATCATAACTCTGAGTATGACACCAGTTTAGGAAAGATGTTAACTAGATAACCAATTATAACTATAAAAAAATACCCGCGGAAGCTACTACAACCATAAATATACATAAAAAACTAAACTATACATCTCTCATCGTTATCACATACATAAATATCAATAAGTATCAAAATCAATCATACAAGTTCTCCATCTATACAAAATTATGCAGCTAAGTCCCAAAAAGCTTCTCGATTGATAGCAGCTGCCTATCCTACTCCTACTGCTTACTCGAACTCGTTAGGCATAAGTGCATGCTCATTTGGAAGGAAAGAAGAAGTAAGGGTGAGCTAACAGCTCAACAATTGTATTATAACAAATAATTAACAATATGCATATTCAAATGAAACGTGAAACGAGATGGAAGTAATATGATGAGGAACTTGAAGATATGAAATATAATTCTATACACTTTTTATAATTTACAATAATCTTTACGGATCAGGATCAGTAAGCCTTATTAACTAAAGGTGCGACAGAATGATAAGATGATCATGATATTTCACATTATTTTAGGCTGTGAGCTCTTATTATCGACCCAGATGAGGGGTCATTCATATAGTACCAGTAGACAGGTTGAACACCACATGATATCGCGGTATACTTATCACCCGAGATATAGGGCCAATAAAATGCTACTCTAACCTCCCGTGGTTCAGAGGAAGTCATCGTTCTTCCACAGTAATATCCTAAGGCTCGCCAAAAGTATTATCTGTTATAATATGCGGTCAAGATAATAATTGATTCTCTACTATAATACTAATGATAGGCCAAGAGATATTACCCTTCGTAACATAATTTTATGGTCATAATTTTATGATTTCTTATTCATTTGAGAGAAGGCCCACCATAATTCTATTCACAATATCTCCATCTGGGAGATCAATTCGATCACTTATCCAACTGTAGATTTTTTTTGAATACTTGTACGATTTTTATTTTTTCTTCGGATTAAAATATTTTCATGATTCAATTTGGATGCATGGATATCATAATGTATATGAAAGATTAATATTTCTTACCACCGGGAGACAATTATCACTTTAGAGGTCTTCGAGATATATTTCCTTCATAACGAAAAACAAACATATTTTTTCGGAGCCTACAATTAAACATGTACAACTGACATAACTTATATAACAATTAATTACGATGAAAATATGTAAAATTCTTATTTTGCCTTGGGTGAACAGTAACAGTGCTGGTTTAGAACATTCGGACGTGCCGAACGGGAAGATTTTTTAAAAAATGGATAACCAACCGAAGTATATGCATAATTAGAACATGGTGCTTCATAATTGGGAGACAAATAGCATAAAATTCGAAGGAAAGGGGACGAACCCAAGCTGGGCGCGGGTTTAGGGTTTGGCAAAGCCTAGTATCTGCGAAGTATGAGGTCAAGACAAGTATCTGTAAATTTTTTCTTTGGTCTAATTTAATTTATGATATATTTTAGATACTATTTAAAATTTTTACTAACATATATGTATTTTAATATACCTGATTTGTTTATTCTAGACATATATGTATAATTCATTGGAAGATCTAGGAGTTTTTGGATTTGGTTTTATAATTTTTGAAAGGTTTAATATTTTTCTAAAAGCTCAAATAATTTATAAAATACTGTATATTTTTATATCAGTATATTTGTATAAAAATAAATATAAAACTTTACATGGGCTGTGTAGTTACATACATATATCGGGTTGTAGTCACTATATTTAGATTTGAAAATTAAATTTTTTGGCTAACTCCCGACGAGAAAATATTTGTTATTTAAAAATCTCTTTCATCTGGTAGGAAATATTTGGAGCAGTGATTATTTCTATTTGGATAATTTGATTTGACTTTAGAATATATTCAGATGTCGTAATATATCTAAAAAATTTAAGGATTGCATCCAAAGTCATCGGTGGTAAATAATAGTGAGCAACCTTATCCATGAGTACAAAGTATATGAATGGCCATACATGTTGGCCTAAATTATATTTAATTTTACCTACGGTTATCAAAATTATGTATAATCCTTCCTCAAGATAGTTTTTAATAAATCAAAACTCAAATTTAATGTATGATTTGTGTTGGACTTTGATTTGGATTTAGATTTTAGACTTGGATTTAAGATTTGCTAATTTTGCTCTCAGTTGGGTCTTAGTGTGTCTCGTATAACGATTTTGATTATATGTTTTGATTCAAACCTTTGGAATATCTGTCGCAATACTGATTCGACATCTGCGCACGCTATTGGATCATTCGACTATTGGATTCTGCCTCGAATTACAAGCTGATCGGATATCAGATTTAAACTTGTACATGGAGTTAGACTCGGATTGGACATCAATTTTGGAATTGGAACGGTTCATATCTATTATATATATATATTAATATTTATATATACGTCCCGATGATGATTGTTTTAGAAATTTGAATATTTATTTTGGATTTGGATATTTATTTTGAGTACAAGACTACCATTAAATTTTAAATTCTAGATCTTAGATTTCTGTTGGATTTATTTTATCGACGATTTAGATTTATCCTATCATTTGAACGAATTGTTATCTATTTGACATTTTCTCTGATTTATTAGACTCTTTTTATTTAAATATGATACTTGTTGAGTATTAGGTTCACTTTTCTTATTTTATCCCTTCAGAGTATAAGATTCGGATGTATTTTAGGAGTAAAGATATAATTGGTCAGATATTCATCTGATTTGGCGAGTGTCAGTTTTATTATAGTTTAAATTGATATTTGAGGTATCTGGATTATGGAATTGGTTGGATATATGCTTATTGTTATACTTTGAAAATTTTAAATATTGTGTTATGTTTGATTATAATTTTTGGATTAGATTATTATCTCCTTATGATAATGGTAGAGCAGGTCATATATATTTGATTCGGATGGTTGTCTGATGAGATACTGTGTAAATTTTAATTTATCGGGTCCTGTATATTTTGGTTTGTCATACTCAAATTTTGAGATTTAGTATTATTTATTTAAAATTATTTAGGATTTTAAATTTTTGAAATTATAATTAATTATTTAAATTGACCTATTTGGTTCGAGTTCATTATAATATATCAGTAATATCTTCTCCTTCAAGGATGACATACCAATAAATAGTATCCAACACAGCTTGGGATAGAAAATTAGCAATCTTATGAAACTCAACTGTGTGTTCTTTTATTAGATCAGATTGGGATTTAGTCATAGTAAGTTTATTATATGAAATCCAACCAAAAAAAGGTGGTATTAATGTTACCTCACCTATTTGGTAAAACCTAATTATGAAGAAGAATACATCCTTTCAATTCTCTACCGAGTTAGAGTTTTCTTAATTTATTTTGAACTCCTTTCCTAGATTCATAGAAATTTCATCGCTTTCTTGGTTAAAGTACAAAATAATTTTGACCATTCTAGCATCTAGTGTAAGATCTTGATGCAAAAAAAGACACATAAAGTTACAATATATCTAAAGACATTAGAATGGAGACGGATGATTGGAATCTCCAAGAGCCTTCCACATTTCTATGAATTTCCTTGCTAGAGGAATTCAAAAGACGTCCTTTAGATGCAATTCATATACAATAATGAAGCTATATCTGGAGAGTTAGCTCTTTCTTTAGATGAATGGACTTGAAAATGAATAGCGAAAGGAATATTATATATACCATAAATGTCTAGTATACCTTTTATAGTCAGACAAGAAGTAATTTCAGCAATAGTTTTCAAAGCGCTACCTAGAGCTATGAGAGATCGAAGGATAAATGATTAGAGGAATTACAAGATCGATTCTTTGAAGCAAAGTGAAGAAAAAGATGCAGCTAAGATTTTAAAAAAGAAGAGTGAATGACATGGAATCTAAAGGGAGCAATCGAGATTGAAAATAAGGCATTTTGAATAGCAATGCTAATTCAAAATGACATGTTGCATTCCCATCAAATGACTTGATAGTGGCATGTCTTTCTCTTAAATCACAAAACAAAACATTGCGTATTGAAATGAGTAAAAAATGGTACTATTAACAAACCACCTACTATAACATTAAATACACTGTTAATGGATTATTTCCATTACAGAAATAATAGCGACTATGACATCATTAAGCATGCTATTGAGATTACACTTTGGATGTTTAGCTTGCCTAAAAAATGATCCTAGTTGACTCTTATGATTTGGTATATTAAACATTTAGTTAATGATCTCGGTTTATCATAAGTTAAAACTGGAAGAAATTTAAATTATCAAAAATTTAAATTGTTAGAAATTTAAACTATTAGAAGTCTAAATTGTACAAAGGTCAAGTTGTCAAAGTACCCAATAGATAAATCCATATAAAGTTAGTATCCTAAGAATTCTAAAGTATTAGAATGGATAATTGAAAGAAATTTTCTATTTAGATAGTTTTATTAGTTCAAACTTTTGATGGCTTATAATCTCATACGAATAAACATAAGTTCAAAATATAAAAGGAACAAAGTGAGAATCATGATCTTAATACAAAAAAAAAAAAAAATTGTTCTTTTCATGAATGCATTCATGTGCAAGATGTATTCTTATTATGAAAGATTTTAAATCATTCAACTTGAAAATAAAAATGAAAGGGTAAATCCCATGTAAAGAAGCAAAGTGTCCAGAAGGTTCACTACCTCTCCCCAATACACTATCTAGTTATTTGGCTTTGGCTAATACTATGACTTCAAAGATGTTACAACATAAGAGTTAAGTGACATTAAACTAAATGATTTTTCAAACAAATGGTAGAAACCTAGAGGCTCCACTACAAATGGTGAAGAGTATCAAAGGCAGCTAATTAGATGGGAGAGCGGTTTGGTTCAAAATATAATTTTTTCTATAAAAGAGATAAACAAGGTAGTCATTAAAAACATTTTCTAAAGAAGCGCCAAAGCTTCTAGATGAATTCTCTTCTCTTTAATCTTTCTAGTGTAAGAAACTTTATTAGATTTTGAGACTTGAAATTGAGATAAAGATCAAATGAGAATGTTTCCTTTTTATAGGAAAAGATGTGCTATAAAATGACCTGCATCGAGGCAAAGAAAAGCAGTCCAACAGTCAGAGAATTAGTAGAAAGATACAGAAAATCAAACATTAATTGATAAGATTTAATGACAATAAATATGTATTGATTAAGATTCTATTGAAAAGATGCACTTAAAAGATGCTCAAAATAGACCACATGAATTCTCATCTTATCATATTCAAAACATGAATTAAACCTCAGAGTATGGGGGCTAGTGTTACATATTGTTTAAAATGAGTTTGGCCCAACCCATTAATTTATGGGACCCGCAAATAAAAACCCATTAAGAGGGATTGATCGACTGAATTGTTGGACACAAATTAGAATAAAATTTGACTAAATACTGAATTAATGATTGCTAGAATGATTAGACTACTGAAAATACTAAAAAATTAAGATATTGAATCACAGAATGACTAATTAAGATTATTAATATTGGCGAATGATTATATGAACAAAGGGATAAATAATCGAATCAAGCAAACAGTTTAGTGAACAAATATTAACACAGAGCATATAAAATAACTAGTTATTCAATTTCCAATCAGTATAACGACTCAAAATGATTATTTCACATGTGGCAGTAAAGTTATAAATTAACTTCTCCTGAAACAAGAGAAGAAGCCAAAAAAAAAAAAAGTAAATATGAAGCTCTTATTCTCAAAACACTTGTAAATCCCATAAATCATGGAGTCAAATCCTCCAATTGTTGACTTTCTTTTATTGTCAATTTTCACCATTATTTTTCCGTTTTTTTAAAAAAGATTTTTAACTTAAACACTAAAGAATATATATCAGAGAGTGAGTCATATATTTTTTAATCTCTTATTATACGTTGTGGTGTGTAAAATCTAAATATTAAGGCCTCATGATCCAACCCAGCATATGCATAAAAAATGATACAACGTGTTTTAAAGACCCAATATTAATGGACCAACTGGTTATGAAATCATATTTATCTGCCTTACAAGAATGAGAGCCTAACAAGTTTGCTCGAAACCTATGAATCCCGGAGCTATTTGTTCTTCACTCTTAGTTAGCCTTTATCAGTAAAATAAATATATTTTTTCATTCAAGATAAATACAAAATATGATATTCACTGATGGATCATACTTAACTCACATAAGGGAAGTTCATATAGAATCCAATGGAGACAACAATTGTGGTACGCCTATGATTGGCTCACTAACTTTCCAATGATTCACATTTCTTTGCTAATTCTACATAACTCGCACAAGTCAATGAAATTAGAATAATAATTTGAGACATTTTAGTCGAGTATATAGAAATGAGTTTGATGGGTACAATATACTCAACCTAGAAAATCGTTCAAAACCATTTTATTAAATCTGTTGACGGTTATCTTCGACGGTTGGTTACGGATAAGTGTGACGGACGGTTATCACTGGCGGTTAACTATGAATAAGATCATCCGTCTATATAAAGACCTCATCCCAATAAGGATGGAGGAGAGAAAAAATGGGAGAAAAAATTGCAAGGTAAAACGGTCAAAAACCTCCAGAAAGGGAAAAAGAAAAAGGAGAGAAAAAATGGGAGAAAAAATCGCAAGGAAAAATGGCCAAAAACCTCGAGAAAGGGAGGAAAGGGAAAAAGAAAAAAGAGAGAAAACACGGGAGAGAAAACTGTAAGGTAAAATGGCTGAAAATCTCCAGAAAGGGAGGAAAGGAGAAAAGAAAAAAAAGAGAAATGGCCAGAGAGAATCTATCTGAAGGAGGCCAGCCCTCCATCATCCTAGGTGGTGCCCAGAATAATTTCTCAAGGGCCGATCCAAACAATCCCCATATCCCTCAAAGAGATTCCCTTCAAAGACATCCCTTTTCTAATCCGTCCTTCAATAGGACACTTCCATGCACAATCCACCACATATACATAATTCATTTATCTTTTTATATTTTTAAAAAGACATCTGATTTGAGCGTCGGATGGTTTACGGTGGAAACAATTCCCACCGATTTATGACCGCTAGTTTTCGATTGTGTTGTACAGGACTCAGATTTAAGACTATGGAGATAGATCCGCGTCAGATTAATCAACAAGAAAATCCGATTTGCGG
Source organism: Nepenthes alata (assembly GCA_028571085.2). Taxonomy (NCBI): domain Eukaryota; kingdom Viridiplantae; phylum Streptophyta; class Magnoliopsida; order Caryophyllales; family Nepenthaceae; genus Nepenthes; species Nepenthes alata. The sequence goes on along the minus strand of JAOVVI020013165.1, from coordinate 458 downwards.
CCCCTAATCCGTAGGATAATTAAAATTTCTAGTACGTAATAGAGTTAATTTATATAACCGTGCATTTGGATATATTTAATGTGTAGTCATTTATAAATGAGATTATGAATTTATAATTTGACATAAATTTATAAAGCGGGATAATATATTCTTCATAAAAAATTGCCAAATGTTTAGTTTTGAGAGGCATGAATGACACTTCACAAAATCACGTGGGCTTAAACAACTCACAATTAATTAAAAAGTTAAATATTATTAATTGTATTTATTTATAATGAGTATATATATATATATATATATATATGAAGAACGAGTTATGAAATAATTATAAATTGATAAGATATCTAATTGATGGGTACACCACCAATGGGCTGGCCCAAAGAAAAGTCAACGGAGGCCCACACAGTCGGTCAACGACCTTACGGCCCACTAAAAGGACGGGCCCAGGATTAGAAGGC
>JAOVVI020013163.1:0-11960 GCA_028571085.2 Nepenthes alata | reverse complement strand
AGTTGTGGATAGGGGCTGCGACGTCGCGACTCTCCGTCTGGGAGTCGTCGGATTTATTTCTGACAGCGTTCATATTTAAAAAAAATTATAAAATTAAAAATATATATATTAAATTATTATTTTTTAAATTAAATATAAAAAAATTTAAATAAAAAAAAATTATATATTTTTTTATATATATAATACCTAGCTGTTGAATTTTTCAATCTAATGAATAAAAATGCATTGTAAGAGGCTACAATGCTCATACACGTCGTAACCTCGCTAGTTCCCTGCATGAAATTTTTTTTAATGAATAAAACTTAAAATTTAAAAATTAATTAATTTATTTATTTATTTATTTTATTATTATTAAATTAAATATTCAATACATTTATTATAAAAAAATTTATAACATTACTATGTAAAGCATTTTACACATATTTAATATCAACCATGTACATAAAAAATTTAACGAATAAAATTTAATTGATAATATTACAAATAAATCTTTAAAAATATTATATAAAATTTTTTATATTTTTATATAAATCTGGTGTTGAGGCAGATGGGCTTCAAACTAAGTCACCGAAGGCAATCACCCCATGTGGATGTGGTTTTTAATGTCAACCCTCGAAGGATGTCAGGGGTCTGTTCTTCATAGGTGGTGAACCTTCCATGCTCTGAAACGATTCCTATATCTGATGACGTTGTTGATTTTGCAAATGCGTCGTTATTTGGGGCGTCTGATTCAAAACCTCCAATGATTGCTGATGCCAGTCCCCCTTGTGCTTCATGGTCTTTTGTGGTCGAGCAGAATATCAAAGGTGATAAGTCCTCTTTGAAATACTTTCCTCCTAAATTAGGGGTTGGAGATAATGCGGTTTTGTCTCCCTTGTCTAAAGTTATCAAGCAAGAGAAGGAAATCTGGGGGGGCACATTGGTTGGGTATTTCTCTTGCAACCCCCTGCATTATCAAGTTGTCAGCCACATTGTTAGAACAATTTGGGCTTGATTTGAGCTGCAACATGTGGCTAGTAATGACTAGAGTTTCTTTTGTTCTACTTTTTTTGTAATCAGCCTGAGAAATGTCTTGCGGGTGGTTCCTGAACTTTTGCTGGACACCCCTTGTTTCTCAAGATATGGAAACCGGGCATGCCATTGTCTAAAGAGGAGCATAAATCATTTCCTATCTCGATCACCTTGTCTCACGTGCCAATGGAATTTTGGACACCTCTGGATTGAGTTGGATTGCGAGTGTTGTGGAAAAATCCTTACTTTTGGACCCTGTTTTTGAGAAGATGAAAAGGTTCGGTTTTGCCCGTGTTGGTGTGGAAGTAAGAACTAATACCCCTTTACCTGATCATGTGAAAATCAAGTCAGAACGCTCAACTAAGCATCATGATCATTTATACTCAGTGATTAATATTGAGTACCAATGGAAGCTTGCTCAAGGTAGTCATTGTAATAGGAAGGGGATGACTAAACCAAAAGGTAAACCTGCGAAGGTGTTCAGGCCTACCAATCATAGTTTGTCGGTTTCACAGCCCTCTCCTAAATAACCCAAGACCAACAAGGAAAATCATGTTCCTGATACTCCTAATAAGACTAATCCTAATATGATTGCCTCCAACTCTTTTGCCCTCCTTCAAGACTCTATAGCAGATGGTAGGGAGACTGAGGACCTAGACCTTGTGTGACGAATTTTTTTTTTTTTTTTTGCATTCCTCCAACGACCTACCGGAACTGACACCAAAGTTTCGCTGGTCCGGTCTGCGCTGATCGTGTCTTCCAAATCACAGGATCATAGATGTCATCTATGACTCATACATTCTAGTTATTAAACATATAGTGGAAGTCAATTTAATATCCTATTGAAGCATTCATATTCATTTCCATAAAATTTATTCCTGAATACATATAGCCATGAACGTCTAATTACAAAATTTTATCAATTCTAATAGATCATTAAATTAATTGCTTATTCATAACGGTCATCCAAAATGTGTGCTTCTGAATCCTTACAAACCCTTCAAATAGGCTCTAGTCACTCTGTCTCGTCACGCATAAGTTCTAAAATTCCATCTGAGGGGAAAAAATAGAAAACAGTGAGCCGAAACTTAACAAGGTACATGCAGATTTTTCTATAAAACATTTATGGTTTCAACAGTTACAGATACATATATAAGATATCATTTGGTCGGAATCTTACAGAACACTAGAACGGTTAATGCAGAAAATCATGCGACATAAATATCATACGGTAGCGATTAGCCGGACTATACAAAAGTAAATTAGAAAGTCGGAACAGTTAATATTAGAGAATAAAACAAGGCCGATCACAATATAGAAATCTTTTTTTATTTATTGGTAAGGTTTTCGCTTAACAGAATGGAACTTTAATCGAGGATAGATTGTGCACATGTCCTCATAATTACGACAATATCTCCTTGTACAAAGCACTGATGACGGCTATCACTACCTCCTTATACAAAGCCTCGAGGACGACTCTCACTTTCGTTATCCTCGATTATCACCATAAAGTCCTAAGGCATGTCGGAGAACCTTATCTCCCAATACTAAGGTCTGAACTTATTGGTCTTTTCATAAAGCCAGTTCATATTTTCTTTGTTCATTCCGGACTGCCATATCACAAGCCGGTTTCAAAATCACATAATAAGCTGAATTCAAATTTATGTTATAAGGCCGGTTTCAAATCATAATTCTCATGCGTCACTTGGCAAGCCGGTTTCAAAGTTTCAGTACAAATGCTGGTTTCAAATTATAATACAATGCCGGTTTCAAAATCACAATATAAATGTCAGTTTTAAAATTATAATACAAATATCGATTTCAATTATAATACAAGGCTGGTTTCAATAATATAATGCCGGTTTCAATTATAATGTAAATGCCGGTTTCAAATGTCGGTTTCAAAATTACAATACAAATACCGATTTTAATTATAATACAAGGTCGGTTTTAATAATACAAGGCCAGTTTCAATTATAATACAAATATCGGTTTTAAAATTACAATACAAATGCCGGTTTCAATCACAATACAAGGTCGGTTTCAATTATAATGTAAATGTCGGTTTCAAAATTACAATACAAATACCGATTTTAATCATAATGCAAGGCCGATTTAAAAATCACAATGCAAATGCCGGCTTTAAAATTACGATACAATGCTAGTTTCAATCATAATACAATACCGGTTTTAATTATAATGCAAATGCCGATTTTAAATGCCGATTTTAAAATTACAATATAAATACCGGTTTTAATTATAATATAAAGCCGGTTTAAACAATACAATGCCGGTTTTAATTATAATATAAGGCCGATTTTAATTATAACACAAGACCAATTTTAATTATAATGCAAGTGCCGGTTTCAATTATAATACAAATATCGGTTTCAATATTCACTTAAACCGGTTTTGAATTATATTATAAAGTTGGTTTTAATTATTTTACAAATTAGTGCCAGTTTTAAATTCGGGTAATACAAGTGACATACAAGTCGGTTTACTTTTTTATTTTCATGTACCCCTGTTTAAACATGAGTTTAGCAAAAAACAGAGGACAGGAGGTAGAAAGCATAAATTCAACCAGAATACAGCCTATCAAACAGTAATCAAAACGGTATGCATTTAATCTAAATCGAAGGAAAAATTTGCAGTTTTTAAAGCTAAAACTTTGGAAACGAAAGTATATTTTCTAAGCATAAACTTTAAAAATTGGGGCACACTTGTAAACGCACTTAAAAAGAGTAATCGCCTGAAGTATACTTGTAATATTCTGAGGTTAAAAATAGAGTATACACTTGCTTGATAGTCATCCGCCCACCCCTACAGACTTGAAACTTTCTATCATTCTCTACTCATTACTGTTTCTTCTTGCCTGCGCTCATACTTACTTTCTCGATCAAAGTTGAGTATATATAGAAGAGGAATTAGGTGGAATAAGTGGGGTAAGCTACATACTTTGTACTTCTTCTGAGAGGTTAGGTGGGAGTAAGTAGTTTAAGTTACTTACTTTGGTACCTCTTCTCAGATGGTCAACGAGGTGGTTCATTTACTTCATTTAGTTAGCGTCTAGTTGAGTGCTAACTAATCAGTAAAATTGGTTCTTGTCTTTAATTGCCCTTAATTTTATTCCGGTCAACTCTATGGTCAGTGCTCAGAGTCGACCATCGTTTCACTTCTTTTATTCAAGACCGGTCAACCTTTCTCAAGGCTGATCAACTCTTTGGTCGGTCAATATTTTAACGCTGGTCAACATCCCGTCAACATCATAATTTTTGGTCAACCCTTACTCAAAGCCGGTCAACATTCTAAAAGCCGGTTAATATTCTAAAAGTCAGTCAATATTTTCTTATCATCTATTCCGGACTTCAAGCAGTCCAGCCTTCTGTTACACAAGCTACTCCGATTTTAAATGGCATAAGGCCACTCCGGTATTGAAAGGTATAAGACAATTTCGGCATCCAAATTTCATTATACTCTTGGTTTTAATATTTTATTCCGATTTTAAGCTCTCTTTTTTTTTAATTTCGGGATCTCAAACCTTGATTGTTTAAAAATCACTTCTGAAAGCAATGATTCCATTCAGCTTCTAGGAGTTGATAAACAGTTTACTTTGGATGCTCAAAATGATAGGGATGTTCTTGGCAACCCTTTGCATGCTCCAGTTCTAGTTGAATGGGTATTTGAGAATCAATCCTCGAATGTGGCGCTTTTTGCTAATGGTGCTGATTTTGTTTTAACACCCAATTCTATCACCAAACTTTATTGTAAGTATTCCTAGGATGCTTCTGATCAAATTGAGGAGGAAGTGAAAGATGAGGATGATTTTTCTGACCCAATGCTTAATGCCCTCAAGATGTTGTTGGAGGCTAACGCTACCCAGATATATCTCAATTCTTTAACTTCGAAAGGAAGGCAAACTGTACATGATTTCATAGAAAAATCTTTGCTAGCTGTAATTGAAGAGGCGAGAGATGAGTTCAAGCATTCTTCTCCCCTGGCTTTGGCGGATTAGGACAATCTTCCAGGTGCTTTATTTGAAGCTATTAGGTTGTTGGTGGTAGCCACGACTACTCCACTATATGTTGCATCCTTATCCCTACTTGGGAAAAAAGTAGTCGTTGACTTTCTGGATACTTTGCTGAAAACGGAGACTGAATTCATAAATTGTAATTTTAGCCAATTAAGTGGCTTAGTGGCGGGTCTCCATATCGTTGATGAATCTGCCACCGTAGCGAGTCTTCTAGGAACTCCATTCTCCTCCATTTGCTCACAGCAGTTGTCTGATAGGAGAGTAAGTGAAGTGCATTCCAATCAGGCTTAGGAAGGGGCGCTTCAGGTTACCACACATTCTCCTCCAGAGTAAGATGGAACCTGGAAGCAAGCCAAGTCTATGAGACACCAAAAATCCAAATGCTCTAGGGATTCCTTCGGCAAAAGTATTAATTGGTCGTAGTCCCATTCCTGATCATTACTCCCTGAATAGTATGTTCCAGATTTGCCGGTTGGTGTGTATTTATCGAAATGTATATGTTGACTGTTATGGTTTGCTGATTTGTTCCCGACAAAGATCATTTGGGCGGATTGTGGTTTTTGCTGGTTTGCTGCAAATGCTGGGATCGTTGGCCGGCTTGAGGATTTGCCTTGTTTGCTTTTGCTTGGTATGAAGAAATGCTGGGATGGTTTTTTGTCCGGTCAAAATGTTGGTCGGCCAATTTGGCCTAGTATCATGTAGGTTGCCGGCGTAGCATGGAAGGCTTGCCGCCTTTGTTCGGTCAACAGGCTGACCAGATTGAAGGTGCAATTTTGGCGCGCCGGGTGGAGGCCCTTGGTCGATCAACGAGTTGACTAAAAAAATGGTTTTTGTCCGGTCAGCGAGTTGACCGGCCAACTTGGTGCTTTCGATTGGATGGTATGCCTTTAATTTTCTTGGTTTGTTGGTTCGGTGATTCTTATCGGTTTGGTATTTTTGTTGGTGTTAAGCAATTTGCCGGAATGGTGCAAATTGCCGGATTATATCAGTTTGCATATGTTTAAAAAAAAGTGGAAACTCATTCCGGCTCCTGCTTCCCCATGATCCCGGAATGGGTGGAATGGTCTTCATTTGACTGATACGGTCGGTTTGGTCTATTGGTAGACAAATAGTAGGCAGATGGGTGAAGTTGTTGGGATGGAAAAGTTATCCTGGTAAGAATGGTCGCTTGCCAGAATTGGGTGAAATGGGTTACAGATCTAGAAGCCTGGTCTTCGATGAATTCTGATTTACGCCCCGTTGTCAGTTTGACTGATTCGACCAGTTTGCTTATTCCAGCCTGGAATGGCAGGGAGTCCTGGTTTGGAATGACATAGTTAGAATTGTCGATTTTGGAATAGAAGGACGGTTTGGTAGAATCACCCGAAGATTGTTGTTGCTGTCGGTTTGGTGTCATGCTGACGTGGCCCATTTGCCCGGTATGGATGAGATCCGTGATCGATATGCTGTTAGTTGTCTGGCCAGTTTGGAGTTTGGCTGTTTGGTGAGTCTGTCGTGCTATGCTTTTGTCGAAATGCTCCTATTGCTGATTTGCCAAAATGCCGATATACATTTTGCCCAGATTGGATATTTACCGGCATGCAGCAATTTGTTGTAAATGCCAAAATGACATGTTGCGCTTTTTGCCTGGTATGTTGCAAATGGCCGAGATGGCTTTCGCTCGGTATGCACTATGCAGCAAAATGCCGGTTTGTAAATACTGTGCAAAGTCTCTCAACTCGTGGGTCGAAGGCTCATGGTCGGTTTAAATGATGGTGTTTGGCCAGTTTTTCTTTTGTATGTTTTCTTTCGATATCAAGGAATGTTTCATGGTGGTGCTCTCGATAAAATACTTGGAGTTAGAATATAATTTTTGTACTTTCTTTTAATTTAATTCTATTTTACTTACACAAAAAAAAATTATACTTTTTAATCTATGCCATTGGATAGATAAAGCTTAAAATTTAAAAAAAAATTAAATTATTATTTTTAAATTTTTTTAATTATTAGTTTAAATATTTAATGGATGTAATTATTCTAAAAAGACCTATATAAAATTTAATAGTAGATATCAGATATAAATATCTATTCCAAGTACATCTCATTTAAATGATGTATCGATCCCAAATCTCACAAAAATGAGGCCTCTAGACGTTCAAAGTTATTATCATTATTTTAGTATAGCAACTATCATATTTACTCAGTAATTAACATTAAAAATTAAATTAATAAAAAATAAAATATATATTAAATAATATAAATAATTATTATATATTTATTTTTTAATCTTAATTATTAGATAAATATAAATAATTTTTCTTATTGAAAGGATGATAATATTACTCCACTCGAAGCCCTTCAACAAAAGCGCCATTGAGCTATTTTTCAAAATGTTTAGGTTTTTTCAAATATTTAAAATATTTATATTATAAAAATAAAAAAAAACTATTATTAATTTTTAAATTATTTAAAGAAATTTAATATAGGCTATATGATTTAAAATCTAAGAATTGGGCTGAATAAAAAACTTTTATTAGAGCTTTCGAATAGAGCTTTCCATGACATAAATAGTTAAAATTTTGATATCTTCCTATATTTATTATTACATAAATTATTAGATATTCCTGTTGCGTTCCGGTTTTGCGGCTCATCGTGGACTAGGCTCGTTGATGAGGGGTGCGTCCAGTCGGATCCGTGGTTACTAGACAACACAAGGGTTTGATATGTTGGACACAAGATGAGGATTGAAACCGGATATTTTACGTGAAAAACCTCCTCTTGAATTGGGAGAAAAAACTACGAGGCTCAGGGCCTGAGAAGAGCTTCACTATATGGGTTGGAGATTATACAGAGTACAATTGTGAGGGTTATTCCCTTCTCTATCTCACGTTTTGTGTTTCTCTCCTAAGGAAGCTATGCTCGCTGGGAGCCTCTACACTTTTCTTTTGTGGAGGAAGTGTTTGAGAGGAGGAGTGTCCGGGTTGTGAACTGAGGAGCGTTGTTGAAGGTTGCGGAAGCTCTCTCTTTGAAGGAGCTTTGCTGAGTATTTATAGTGGAAGCCGGGCCTTTGGGGAGCGGGCACGTGGCATCCATCCGGCGGTTGAGGAGCTGGTCCACTGGCCTCCTTTAATGCTGTTGTCGTGGGGGAGTGGCATGCGGAAGGCGCCACTGCAGCATCTGAGCGCGCCAGGCGTACGGGATCTGAAAAGCAGCCTTGATTTGATTAGGCGTGCCCTGTTGAGACGGCGACTGACAGTAGTTGCAGGCTTTCTGGAAAACTGACGAAATAGGCCAGCTGGCGTTCCCGACCACGAACGGGCGGTCCTCGTCTAGCTATGGCGTTCCTTGCAGAGTGGCTCTTGGGAGCCTCCTGAAGAAAAGTCCGGGCGCCTCTCCCTGGCCGCTCGGTCAACTTTGAGGCTTTACGGGATTTCTTAGACTCTAGATCCTTGGGCTTCTTACTTAGGCCGCGCCTTATGGGCCTTTGTACTGGGGCCCAACACAATGTATAAGATTTATTTTTCTATTTATCTTCGGTTATAATCGCTCCTATTAAATTAGAATGCAAATATAATAAAATGGCAAGAGAAAGGCTCATCCATAATAAGTTCATATTTTACATTATTTTTGTAAAGTTTATGTTATCTTGATAACAGGTTCATATTCTTTTAGTGTAGGCTCCAATACTATGAGGCTTGTGTCTGAATAAGTGTTTATGTAATTTTTAGGATTTAATTGCTAAATATACAAAAAATTATATAAATATAATATATATAATACTGCTTTTGTAATATTTTAAATAATGTGTTTTAATAGTATTTAACATGGCAGGCTAATTTGTGATGACTTTGTTGATTCTAATCAATAACAATATATTTAACTGAATTGTCAGACCTAATAATCTATATTTTTATCAACACTTCTATTTTGATAATATTATTTATTGGCCAAGTCATTTGTCAATTTACTGGCCTTCCAAACCCCCCTCTTGATGAGGTGATTCTCTAAAGTCTCCTATATAACAACTTTATAACACTCAATTATTAATTTATATTTTACATAATCAAGATTTATTATATTAGATAATTTTTTTAGAATAATTTTGTATTTGAAAGAAAATAAATCAATAAATTAAAGAAAAAGCGCTCACTTGTGTAGTACACGTGCATGACTTAGTAAAATAGAATGATCTATGCTTGACAAAGGCGTACTTCTACTTAGTTTAGCAAAATAGGCAGTGATTATACGTTATATAATTATTCTATTTAAATGTATTATAATTATGTGAAAAAATTGCAAATAAATTAGCAGTAGATCAATTATGAGAATTAATTTAATTAGTATTGGGCCATGTGGACATGACCTTGTGGATATTTGGGTTGTGTTGCATTTCTAAGCCTAAATTAAGATAAGTTTAGTGTTATGGAATTAAACAATAGAATTTGTATTAAATTTCATTATTTATTTTTTAAAACTGACATTTTGGATCGATTTACTTAAAGTAATAATTTAGCAATAATATAGAGATAGCTAATTAAGGAGTAATAATAACATGTGATGGGATTATTGTTAAGAGAATTAAAATTTGAATTTCGAAAACTAAATTAGGAATGTTTTAACCACTTAGATCAATAGCTAGCCATCCCATATCTCCAATCTCATGGATTCGGATGAGAGATGGATAGGTTTGTTTTCATACCCTATCTATCCATTTTAAACTATACAATTGTGATTTAAATAATTTTTAAATAATTAATAAATTAGTTAAAATTAATTATTTTAAAATAATTAAATTATAATTATTCATTTGAAAATGGATAATTAAAATTAGAAAAACCAGTATCTTTATCTATCTTATAGCCATATAGTCAAGTTTATTAGTTTATTATAAGTAAATATTATTGGCAACTTGTTATGGAAATAATTCACCAAATATCCTATATTTTTGTAAGGGGTTTATGGATTCAATAAAAGTTATATAAGTAGGACGGATTATACTCCATAATTTAGAAGATATCATTCATAGAGGTTGGGAATTAGGACAAGAAATTTGAAACTATAGCTAACTACTTGAGCATTATTTTAACTTACTTCTTAGCTTATATCATAAATTAATTAAGGTCATGATCTTTATATATTTTGGCCGAATGAGGTTAATGAAATAAGGAGTTGATTGTAGCATGGCCTTATCATTTGATTGGACCTAAGGATGAAAATCTTCGGCCTCCTTCCCCTTTCATTCAAATTCTATGATAGAATTCAACCAACTTCACCTCATTTCTCTCTTTTATATTTAAATATTTAAAGTCTCTTACTACTCCACCATTTGCTATCTCGTTCAAGTAAGAGTGAGGAGAAGAGGTGCAAGCCAAGGACATAATCAATGAGAAAAGAAAAGAGTATTCAACTTTTGAGATAATTGGGCTTGTGACCCTTTTTTAATTCTTTTATAATTTGATTTATGTAGTTTTTTTAATTCCATCAATGAGAAATCATTATTTATGGCAAGATAGAGTTTTATGAATGATTAGAGTAATTTTTATGTAAGTAGTATTTAATAAATATATCATATATGGTCAATATTCGAAGTGACGTTCTAATTCTGCTACTTCTAGTAGTAGTGTGGAAGCATCGTTTGAATGTTAACAATGTTATTTGGGTTTGTGTGTTCTTTAGCTGATTTTTCATGATAAAATATTGTATTTTTTGATATTATACATATTTTAAATATACTAAATGGTAATATAAATATGTGTAGATCTATACTTGTTCTTATGAGTGATGGTCGATCTTAAATAGATACTTTATATCTAACATTTGAAAGTTATTTGAGTACTATTTGAATATCAGTCAACAGATTAAGAGACTTCATAAATCTAAATGAACCAAATGACTTTTCTTAGAATTGACCAAAGATGTGGTTGTTATATGGTCTTAGTGATTGAAATAACAGTGTGGTTGAGGAATCAAATTCGATTTTCTTAAATATTTATGGTCAATGTGGAAAAGTGGTTAGGTTAATGTTCAAATGACAAAATTGGGGTTCGGTCACTAGAAAAATAAATTTAAAATTGATCATTAAAATGTAACTTTTGAGGCTTAAGATCAAAATTTCAATGTGAAATGAAGTGTCAGAGGATATTTGTGGGTCTTAATGAGAGGTGACCGTTTTGAGTAGTTACATACCCATGATAATTTCTCATTTTTCTTTATTCTCGTGGTTTTTGCCGGCGTTAACTTTCAAATCATGTAACTATACTTCTTGACACTTTATATCTAAGTAAAGAAAAATATATTAAAATGTTAATGTATCTAAATGAATAAAAATTTATAAAATATTAGTATAATCTGTACTTTTTTAATATCTATTTTATATTAATTAATATATTTTATTTGATGTTTAAGGTAGTATGATTATAATCTTATGGCAATTGTAATAAAATGATATCCAAAATAACAAGGTTGAAAGCATCATAGATTGTATAAATATACTACGGCTAAAGTTTTTTATAAAAAATTGTCGGGATAGTGAGGGTATAATAAGAATGTCAATATCTCAAATTACATACCTACCCATTGCAGGGGTAAACACATATCATTTAGTCACTGTAATAGAGTAAGATTTACGAAGATTTGCTATGCTGATATCTTGTATTATTATAACTATATATTAAATTATATTTTTTAAAAAATCTAATTGAGAACCTTAATATTGTGGATATTTCAAGACCTTATTTTATTTATTAGGATTCATTTGAATTTCATGGGAACACCAGTAATGGACTGGCCCAAAGAGAAGTCAACAGAAGCCCAAAAATGACAGTCAACGTTCTTACGGCCCACTAAAGAATGCGGGCCCAGAAACTGAAAAACTCAAAAACCAAAACGGTCAACGCTAGCGTTGACCGTCTTGGCGGCCAACTTGCTCACGGACGGT
>JAOVVI020013161.1:0-11961 GCA_028571085.2 Nepenthes alata | reverse complement strand
AACTTCTGAAACTAATCATCAACGTCCTCGTCCATTTCTCTAATGGAGTCCACGGACATTCATGCCACTCGGGAGTGACCCCAACACATGCCAGGTCACATTGCAATCCTAGGCATCAGGTCCACACCTTAACAGGCAGAGTAGAATAATGCCGACAGCAGCAGTCCTCCAACAGCACCTCAGCACCCTTTAATTCCAGGAGGAGCTACTACATTCATCATCACTCAAAGAGCCAGCTCAGAAGTGCACCCCACAAGTTTGCCCAGACAAACCCAGACTCTCCACTCCGATTCGCCAGGACACACATCCATCGGGCTAAGAAGAGACAGCAGAGGCAGCAAAGGCACAACACCAGAGACCACTCAACTGGGGCAGCTGCCTAAACTTCAAAGCCATCAGAACAACATTCACCCACACCATTTATGGGAACCAAACATTAACAATTACCCAGGCAGCTCCGCAGGTAGGAACACCAGCGAGTAATCCACACGAATGTAGTACCGGTATACTAAGAATCCATCCACAGCACTCCCAAAGTCCCAACACAAATTAACAGAATAACCAGCTTCAGGATACACAGCAGCCCAGTACAAAGCGTTGAAGAGACAACAGTACCCCAGCTTGAGCAGCCCGGAAGCAATTAGTATAATTTTTTTTTTCTCTTTTTTTTCAGGGGGGAAGGGGAACGATTTTTAAAAGGTGAAGGATTAAAGAAAATCGTATTAGGATGACACTTCCTCACTTGGTTGACACTTGTCAAACAGCTTTTGTTAAATTTTTTTTGGTAAGTAGAAAAAAAAATAGTGATAACATCCTCCTGGGACATGGTTAAATGTCGTCAGATTAGTGATAACATCCTCCTGGCCCAGGAGCTTCTGCATAACTACCACTTGGGACATGGTTCCCCTCGTTGTGCACTGAAAATTGACATCATGAAAGCCTATGATTCCGTCTATTGGGACTTTATCATCCATTTATTGATCTTGATGGGTTTCCCTCCTCAACTCATTGGTTGGATTAGCAAATGCATTACTACCCCCTTCTTTTCAATTAATATTAACGGAAAATCGGTAGGTTTCTTCAAAGGTGATAAGGGTCTTAGACAAGGAGACCCTATCTCCCCGTACCTGTTTGCGCTCGTCATGGAAGTGCTGAATGGAATTATTGAGGTGAAGACCAGACAGAACGAGGGATTCAAGTTTCACTGGCGTTGTGAGGATACTTGAACGGTTATGCTTGCCTTTGCGGACGATTTATTACTTTTTTCCTGAGCTGAAGAGTACTCCATCCAAATTTTACAGGAATGTCTTGAGGAGTTTAAGTTTGTATCCGGTCTGTCTGCAAACAAAAATAAAAGTAAAATTTTTATCTATTCTCAGGACACTGACCTCCGAAAGGATATCTCTGCCATTTTGGGTTTTAATGAAGGCCATCTTCTGATAAAATACTTGGGGGTTCCTTTGATCACCTCGAGACTCTCTGTCTCGAATTGTAAGCCTCTCATTGATAAAGTCATTCGACGTATTTCGTCCTAGAAAAATCTGTGGCTTTTGTTTGGCGGGTGTCTTCAGCTAGTTTCATCAATCCTATCGTCCATCCACTTATACTGGGCCTCCATTTTTATTCTGCCAAACTCTATTCTTAAAATCATCGAGTGCTACATCGGACGATTTCTATGGCATGGCGTTTATGATGGGAAGCTAACAGCAAAAGTAGCGTGGGCCGATATTTGCTACCCAAAGAGGGAAGGTGACCTGGCATTAAAAAAGTTGCAGGCCCAAAACAAAGCTCTGATCTGCAAGTTGCTTTGGCGCATTATTACAAAGGACTCTGGCTTAGTGTGGGCTCGATGGGCTCATGTGCACAGGATTAAGGACCGATGTATTTGGACCTTAAAAGTTTCGGAATCAGCGTCGTGGTGTTGGAGGAATCAGTGTGGGCTCCGGAATCCTTAATATTCTCGGGTTCAAGATTGGCAAACTCCCTATCAGGTATCTTGGAGTCCCCCTCATCACCACTAAGCTTTCTATCTCCGACTGCAAACCTCTCCTTGATAGAGTCCAACAACGAATTTCATCTTGGAAGAATCGCTGGCTCTCCTTCGCGGGGAGACTCCAACTAATTACTTCCATCCTCTCCACAATCCACAACTACTGGGCCTCCCTGTTCATCTTTCGTAAATCCATCTTGAAAAGCATTGAAAAGTCCATCCGCACCTTTCTGTGAAACGGTTCCTTTGAAGGAAGTTATTCTGCCAAGGTTGCCTGGAAAAATATGTGTTCCCCTAAAAAGGAAGACAGGTTAGGAATTAAAAATATGAATGCATCTAATAAAGCATTGTTGAGTCGCCATTTCTGGAGGATCATCACTAAGGATCCGGATTCCATTTGGGTCTCATGGTGTTATGACCATCGAATCAAAGACCGATGCATCTGGACTATCAAAGTCCCAGACTCTACCCCTTAGAGCTGGAAAAAACTAATGAAGCTCCGCACTGCCCTTCGCCCTAAGATTCGATACCATATTGGTAACGGAGTCGACACGTTGCTTTGGCTAGATTTTTGGCATCTGCTTGTCCCTCTCTGTGATCGGTTCAATGAGAGAATCAGATGTATAACTGGGTTGCCTTTATATGCAAAGGTCAAGGACATCACCAGAAATGGTGACTAGAAATGGCCTAACCCGTTTGATATGGAGGTTGCTGGTATTGTGGAAAGCATGCCTCCCTATCCCCCTGATCCTTCCTGCCGTGATGTGGCGATATGGACTGTCGATCACAGTGGGGTTTTCTCTTCAAAATCTGCTTATGGGCTTTTCCAAAAGCCCAAAGGTGCGGTGGAGTGGTTTCGCCTTGTCTGGGACCCCATGTACATTTCGGCCCATTGTTTTATTCTCTGGCAGGCTATCCGTCATAGGCTTAGCACTCTCGAAAGGGTTAGCAACTTTCTTCACATTCCAACGTCATGTATCCTCTGTTCCAACGGAAGGGAAAGTCATGACCACATATTCTTTGATTGCCCGTTTACCTCGACTGTCTGACGTCTAATGTGCCAAAAGGTGGGTTTTAGCTGGCCTCATCCTGGTTAGTATTCAAACATCTTGTGGGCTGCAAATCGCAGGAAGGGCAATAACCTCAAAGCTTGCTCTTTCCGCCTCACCCTTGCTGCTTCAGTCTATTTTATCTGGAAAGAGAGAAATCATCGTATGTTTAAGAAAATGATGGCGCTACACAAAACCCAGATGGTTAACCAGATCTCTGCTGTGGTCCGGGGAAAGCTGGAGTTTTCTCATGTTGCCTGTGCGCAGCGGGACAGATCGATTTTGATCAGATGGAGCATTCCTCTAGCAAACCTGAGATCGGACGTTGAGCTTTGATTGATAGTTGGCTAGTCTTGTGTTATTAAAAAAAATGTGTGCAACCTTGTGCCGTTTTGGAATTCCATCCTGTTTTGCTGGTTTGGAATGTGTGCTGAATCTGCCAGGATGTGGGCTTTGGCCGATTTGCTTTCATTTGGTTTTCTTGCCCAGTGTGGAGATTTGACCGGTTTGGCCATGCTGACGTGGCATGCTGACGGGATGGTTTTCTTGTTCGGATCGGGAGCAAATGCCGTTGTGGATTGTGACCAAGTTGTTGTTGATTGGTTTCTGCCCGGTATGGAGTCAAGGCTAGTTTGACCTGCTGACGTGGCTTGGAAGTTGTAAACCGATGTTTGGAAGTGGATTGATTTTTCACCTGGGATGTGAACAAATGCCGATTTGGATAGCTGCCGGTTTGCACGGCCTGGCATGGAGTTTGGGCCGGGTTGGCTTTCCTGACGTGGCCCTTGCTGACGTGGCATTTTTACATCTGCTGTTTTACTTACTTACAAAAAATCAAAATCAAATATATATATATTTGCCTGTTTTGGCTTGTGAGGTGGCGCTTTTGGTTGTGCTTTGCCCGTTTTTGGTTACCTTGCTGTCGAGGCTCATTAAGCTACAGATTTTGCCCGGTGTGGAGTTGAGGCTGGTTTGGCCTGGCTGACATGGTCTTGATGATGTGGCCTGCATACAGTTTGCTGTCGTTTTACAACTGAAGGCTGGAAGGCTTTTCGCCCGGGCTACGATCAAATTTCGATTTGGAATGCAGCCGGATTGCTTTTGTTTGGCTTTGCCCGGTGTGGAGTTCAGACCGGTTTGGCCTTGCTGACGTGGCCTGTTGCTACCATTTTACAAATGAAGGCCGGATGGTTTTCTCCCCTGGTGGTTGATAGGCTGTGCTTTTGCCGATTTGGATTACTTTGCTGATGTGGCTCATTTGCCAGTTTAGCTGCTGTTTTTTAGCCGGTGTGGAGTTTAGGCCGGTGTGGCCTAGCTGACGTGGCCTTAGCTGCCGTGTTTACAACTGAAGGTCGGAGGTTTTTTGCCGGGGATGCTCCCAAATGCCGATTTGGAATGCCATTCTATTTTTGCCCGGTTTGGATAGTTTGCTATATATGTCATTTTACAACTGTTGGCCGGTTAGGTTTTCCGCCTGGCATGCAATAAAATGCCAATTTGGAATGCCCGATTCTGTTTCGCCTGGGGCTTTTATGCGGGTTAGGTAGAACTATGGCCCTTGTTTTTCTAATGTAAGACCGGTTTGGTTGTTGACTTTGGCGGCTGTAATTCTGTTTACTCCGTTGTTTCTTTACTCAAATCTTTTTTGTTTCGTGACATGTTTCACAGTGTCTGGGGTATGCCCCAGCATCTTTGTTCTATTTCTAAGTCGACAAATCACTTGGAATAGAAATTGGTTTTGTAATTCTTTTTATATTTAATGCAATTTGATTACTTATTTACCAAAAAAAAAAAGAGATGACTTTTTGCCCGAGATGAGCTCTCCCGAAGTGAATTTGGATATGATGGTGGCTCTTATACGAGGTGGCACTATTGGTTATTTCACTTACGTTGAAGACTTCGTGGTTAGTCGGTTTGCAGTTTGGAGATGCTCTTACTGAAGTGATGATGCAGTCTGTGCATGCCATTGTTCAGGCCATGTAAAACAGTTGGCTCGCTGCTTGTTTTACTAGCCATTGCTGGCCGGCTTTTCCTGTTGAAACAATGCTCGGGGGTATGTTCTGGCTACTCTACCAAACAAGTGATGCCGGTTTGTGTTTGTGTCGATTCCCTTCCATCAAAGGGTATTTTGGTGTAGGACTTGTTCTTCTTGTATTTATTTTGTTGTTCGGGGTAAGCCCTCGCGGTTATGATTTCATTTCAAGTC
Source organism: Nepenthes alata (assembly GCA_028571085.2). Lineage (NCBI taxonomy): Eukaryota > Viridiplantae > Streptophyta > Magnoliopsida > Caryophyllales > Nepenthaceae > Nepenthes > Nepenthes alata. The sequence goes on along the minus strand of JAOVVI020013161.1, from coordinate 6,716 downwards.
AGAAAAATACTTGGAATTAAATTATAGTTTGTAAAATTTTCTCTTGTTTTAATACAATTAACTTACCAAAAAAAATAAACATCATAATTACCTTGATCCTCACTATTTGACGTGTCATTTCTAGACCCAAATTCACTAAATCCGAAGACAAGCCTATTTCATTAGCTACTTTTCTGACTTAGTTCCGAACCTTACACAAGTAAAATATCTCAAATTTGGAGCATTCTCCTCGAATTTCAAAACTTACATCTTAATATATAGGGACTAGTTATGTGATTACTATTTACTATCACGATTTCAACCCAACATCCCAGTTCCTTTACTTTTTTTTTGGTAAGTAGGTAAATTGAATTAAAAAAAATGAAATTACAAGACGATGTTTTAACTCCAAGTGTTTTGCCGACTTAGAAGTAGAACAACGAGCTAGGGCATTCCCCGATCACCACCATGAACAAAATCATGAAACCGAGCGAAAGAAAATAGAAAAAAATAACATCAAGATGAACATCATCTAAAATGGCCGCATGCAATTCGGCCCACAAAACACATACAACATAAAACATGCCTAATCTCAATCCATTCCATGCCAGCAAGCCAGGCCCCATACCGGCACACAAGCATAATCTAACCGGTATAATCAATCTGGGCTTAAAGCGCAATCCGGCAGAAAGCATGCACCCCGCCATGAGGCAAATCAGACGAGGAGTAAGCCTTCATTCCACGTCAGCAAGATCAACCCGGTCTCAATTTCACACAGCCCAAAAAATACTGCAGTCTAGCAGGCAACTGCATACCGGGAGAATGTGAGAGAGGAAGCTGGTATGCCAAATATAGGAAACGAGAAATGTGAGAGAATCCAGCAGTCCCAGCAGCAAAAACCACTAGCATGGCAGGGCCATTTTCAAACCCTTCACAATACAGCAAAAAGGTTCTGCAACTTTCCAGCAATTGTAGCCCCAAAACAGAACGGGCCATATCAGCAAGACAGCCCGATCCCAGTCCCACTAGCACAAACGTCTATGCGCCAGAGGGACCAGTTGAGTTTTTGGACTTTCTTCGTCTACGAGACTTTGCTGGCATCCAAGGACCAAATTGCAAAGCAAACACCTCCTTTTTGCTGTAGCGTTTTGCCCCGGAGCCAACCGAAGTCAGGCCCGATAGCTCTCTCTGGATCATTTCTTTCTTCTTCTCGGTTCGCCCCTTTGGCAGTGCGCTCAGATTATGGCTGGGTATTTGGTGCTCCAGGCTTTTTTGAATTTGAAATTGGCTGCTTCCAGGCGTTGGCTTCTCTGCTCGTCGGCGTCGCCGGCAGGGCCAGCCTCCTCGGGGCTCCTCCTTGCCCTCCCCAGGCATCCGCTTCACCTCTATTGCCTGTTCCTCCTTCATCGCATGGTTCGTTGAAGCTTCTGATGGTTCGAGCGCAATGTAGCTCTCGTCTAGAGAGAGAAGCTCTGGCTTTTCTCTAGGTGCATTTCAAATTTGAAATTTGAAATGCGTGTGGTTCTCGGCCGATTATTTTCGTCGCCGGCAAGTTTCATCCTCTGAGGCCTCGATAGCTCTCTCTGGATCGTTTCTTTCTTCTTCTCGGTTCTCCCCTTTGGCAATGCGCTCAGTTTTTGGCTGGGAATTTGGTGCTCCAGGATTTTTCAATTTTGAAATCGACTACTTCCAAGCTTTGGATTCTCTACTCCTCAGCGTCGCCGGCCATGGCCGGCCTCCTCGGGGCACATCCTGACCCTCCCCAGGCATCCGCTTCACCTCTATTGCCCGTTCCTCCTTCTTCGCAGGGCTCTTTGAAGCTTCTGATGGTTCAGGCCCCTGTTTCCCGAACTCACTCTGGCTTTCCGTCTTTCCCAGCTCCTCGTCTCCCTTTCGCTGTTGAGGTTACTTCCTCTGCTCACCTGGTTGCTCAGTCATGCGTCACTTTCCTTGATGGGGAATGTGCTGATTCGACCATACCCTTGTTCTGCTACAGCATCTAGTTTGATATCCGAGGATTTACCGGCAGCGACCCCTTCTTCCCGGTCTGACATAGTCCAGATTAGAGCTTGCTGTTTGCTGCAGATCTAGAATTTGGCTAGTTGCAGTTTCTTGTAATCTGCCGGTTACTGTCTGAGGACATGTTTGTGAATGGGAGGAAGTGCTTCTTAGTAATGCTATTGATTTGTTGGGTGTGAGTAAGATATTGGGCTGATCTGCCATGCCCGGGTAAGGTGGAGGGTGAGCTCTCCATGTTCTTGGATTGTAGTGGCGGGGTCACTTCTGCTTAGAGCTTCGGGCTGGAAAAAACATAAACGGCCCAAGCAGAAGTGGTCCCCTCTTCCACTCATCATGTCTAGTGCAGCATGTTGGTGCCCGTGCATTCTCGCCTCGGGTGTAAATTGGATGAAAAACTTTTGCAACTGGTGTGGTTGGCTACTGTCTTGATGATATTGTAGCATTGACTACAATTGTTGTTCCCTCTTTCTTTTCTGAGGAGAAAGGATGTGTTGCTGAGGTGTGGAGTTGTTGTAGGGTTGTGGCTACTGGAGGTTGTAGTTCTTCTGCTGCTGTCATGAAGATGCTGAAGCATAACATTCCCTTGTTGTCTCCCTCACTTATATCTTTATACTTGGCTGGCGGCTGCATATTGCCTGGTGTGTGTATGCTGTGATGATCATGTATGACTATTGTGTGCAAGCCTCCTGTGAGGTTTACTTCCCTTCACCAACTGAGGTGCATGCCTCTGTTGCTGTGTGCCGTGGAGCAACTGCTGGTTTGCAGCTGACATGTGCTGCTATTCTCCTCTTTTGCTAAGTTGTGGCAGTGAGCTGCTGATGAAGCATAGCCGTTGGCTTGTGTGTTGAACTTTGCACCTGGTTGGCTCGGCTGATTGTGGAGTTGTGTCCTATGATACTTTCCTTTGTTTTTACGTTTCTTTGGATTTGTGATATGTTTCACGCTGCTCGGGGTATGCCCCAGTGTCTCTATTCTATTTCCAAGTCGATAAAACGCTTAAAGATAAAATATTGGTTATGTATTTTCCTTTTCATTTATAAAAATTCTTACTTACCAAAAAAAATAATGTGTGTGCGTGCACTGGGCACTGTACACTGTATGTGTGTGGGGTGTGTGTTTTGTGTTGTATATATATAATAATATATGTATATGTATATGTATATGCATAGTAACGTATACATCAGTGAGTATAAATAAAGAAGTAAATAAAAAAAATGAATACAACTTTATATAAATTTTTTTTTTGGTAAGTAAGTAATTGAATTGCACAAAAGAAAATTTATAAAAAAACTATATTTTAACTCCAGTGTTATGCTAACTAGGAGTTTGAACATAGAAATAAGGGCATGCCCCAAACTCCATGATACAAATCATAATAAAACAAAACTAATACACCACGGAAACTATCGTCAAGCCATTTCAACTACAGAGTCCATACGGTCACAACCTAGCAGAGCGAAAACCGGCAGCATTCCACACCCAACAGCTACTTCCCGAATTTTACCATCAGGACAGCAACGGTTGGCAGTAGAATGACCCAAACAACACGAATCTACATCATGCCTAAAACAGCATCCCAGGGGAGAACTAGATTGGGATAAGGCAGCAGAAGATGTTGAGCCACCACAATCAGCCGAAATCACATGATACAAACCCACATGTGCAAGTTCAGTAATCAGCAGCTGCAGATTTTGGGCAGCAGCACAGCAACATGATCCACGATATCAATCAGGCCAACAGGCGGCTAAGGAAAGGCTTTCGAGCCCTAGAAGGACTTTGAGTTTTTGGGAACTGAATGACGCTTTCTTCTCGATTTAGCTTGAATCCAAGGACCATCTTGAGCCAATCTCTCGAGATTGTGTTCCTCCTCCACAACGCTAAGAGCTTTCAGCAGCTGCAGACGATTTTGGCTATCAAAATTCTGGAGGCCCTCCACTAATCCATCCAGATCGACATATCGGCCCGATAGAAAATCTGTATTGCATTTCAACATGACACAAAAAAGGTCAAATATAATATACTTCATATCAGGAGTTAATGCCTCAATGTGTGGTTTAGAAGATGTGGCAACCATCAACAAACGGAGGCCATCAAAGTAAGCACCCGAGTAGCTGTTTAGATAATCCTCTTCCAACGGGAAGGAAGATTTGAATTGATCCTTAGTCAACTCAGACACATCATTCCAGCAATAGTCTAAGAAATCACACACATATCCACAATGGACATTATATGCATCCAACTCAGACACAACTTTATATATATATATATATATATGTTAGTATAGTATGTATGTGATTATATATATATGCGTATGTAGAGGACTGACATACACAAGTTTTGATTATATGAATATGAATGTTAATATTGTTGGATATCAAAAGTTATAAATATGGGCATAAATGCATTATGTTAAGGTATAAGTTAGTTTAAGGAGAAAATGTGGATAAACTATTATTATGATTGCACCCACACAAAATTATCCGAATAGTTGAACTAGCTTTGATGATAATGGGTCTTTTTCCTGGGCGTCGTGATGCAGTAGTCCCTGCTGTGCCCTGCTGATTCATTGGGATTTACTGCTGATGTAGTAGCTACTGCTGAACGCTGCTGATGGATTAACTAATTTGCTGCCCTTTGGGAGAGACCATCATGGCTAAGATGCAAGTTGCTTGGACTGGCTCTTTACTATATGGTGCATTTGGAGCCTTGGTCATAAGGCTTTAAAATGAGTCGATTTTGCTGAATTATCCAGCTCCTTGGTTTTTTGACGAAAATTGTTGAGCATTATGGTGCTGTTTTTTCAGCTATTCAGGTAGCAGTCTAAAATGTTGCTATGGGGCTCTTTGCTTTTGCTGTATGGAATGGATTGTGTGTGTTGGTGATGACATAAAGCCTTGAATTAGATGGTGTGATGACTGTTTGCATGCCGTTTCATCGGTTGTGAATCCGAGTTGATGTTTGGATTTTTTTTTCCTTTGCTTTTCCTATTTTGTGTCAGGGTGTTCTAGGGATGCCCTTGCTTCTATATTCTTACTCCAAATTGGCAAAACACTTGGAATAGAATATAGGTTTGTAATCTTTTATTTTTAATGCAATTTTCTTACTTACAAAAAAAAAAGTTGCTAACATGCTGATTGTAGCTTCTGCTGGACGCTACTAATTGATTAGCTAATTTGCTGCCCTTTGGGAGAGACCATCATGACTGAGATGCAAGCTGCCTTGGGCTTGCTCTTTACTGTATGGTGCATTTGGAGCCTTGGACATAAGACTATTTAATGAGCCAATTTTGCTTAATTCACCAGCTCCTTGGAATTTTGCCAAAGATTGTTGAGCAGTATGGTGTTGTGTTTATGCTGTTCATGCAGCAATCTAAAAATTGCTATCTGACCTTTGCTGAAGCTACTGAGTGGCGTAGAGTAGCAGCTGGATGATACCCTGCAGGGGCCCCTTGCTTTTGCTGAATGTGGAGTGGTTGGTGTGTGTAGGTGATGACATGAAGCCTTGAATCAGATGGTGTGATGACTGGTTGCATGTAGTTTCCTCCACAGTGAATCAGAGTCGATGATTGGGATTTTTTCCTTTGCTTTTCCTGTTTTGTGTCAGTAGGGATTCCCTTGCTTCTATATTCTTACTCAAAGTCGGCAAAACACTTGGAATAGAACATAAGTTTATAATTTTTTATTTTCAATGCAATTTCATTACTTATTTACAAAAAAAAAAAAAATTTGAATAAAAGGTATTTTGTAACCTTAGAGATAAGATTTGGATCATCGAGTAAATTAGAAAGGATTTAGTGAAATATTATAGCATTTAATCGAATATTTGAGCTTTTTTGGACTTTCTCTTAATCCTGTGATAAATTATCCTTCGCGTTCGATTTGATCACGTACGTATATTTTATTGGTACTCTATGGATAAGTAAATGAGAGTGTATGAAGACTCCATAGTATTCGGACGAATGGGAGTTTATGAGGCTGTAGAATAGTCAATACTTTTTCAATACCTATTCAATTTCGGAAATTAAGGTCGTTTTTTTTTTTGTAGGTAAGATAATTGTATTGAAAGAGGAGAAAAATTTACAAACTATGATTTAATTCCAAGTGTTTTTCTAACTTGGAATAAAATCACAACCGCGCGACTGGACCCGAACAACAAAATAACTACAGGAAGAACAAGTCCTACATCACAAGACCCTTTGATGGAAGGGGATCGACACAAAACTTAATCCGGCACCCCTTGTTTGGAATAGTGGCCAGAACATACCCCAGAGTATAACTACAACAAGAAAGTCCAACAAGTCCGGTTGGTAACAAGCAGCGGGCCAACTATAATCCATGGCCTAAACAAAAGCGTGGACAAATAGAATCTTCACAGCAATAAAAGTAGCTCCAAACTGTGTATAGACAAACCACAGAAGCTTCAGCAAAGGTGAAAAAGGCAACAGAGCCCCCACGGATAAGAGCCATCATCATGACCAAACACAGTTTGGGAGAGCTCATCACTGGAAGAGAGACAACACACTGATAATGTCCCTTTTTTTTTTAAGAAAAAGTGATTAAAATGCAGAAAAAATAAAGGAAAACAAAGTGCAAACACCAAAAGTTTTGTCAACTTAGATGCAGAGCAAGATGGCTAGGGCATCCCCTAAGCACAAAAAACAAAATAAGCAAAATATCTAAAAACAATCCGAAGACTAAAGTCAACAAAGATACACAGCG